>APFE031469148.1:0-38186 GCA_000404065.3 Pinus taeda
CAAATACAATTGAGTCTCTCTGTTTTGTTGCAAGGAGACCTTGGCAGGGGCAACAAAACCAAGGGTTTAACAACTCTATGAACTTTCAAACCCCACCAAATTGGAATCCATGGCAACAACCTTGGCCCCAACAACAAAATCCATTTCAATCATGGGTACAAGGTATGGAAAATCCTTATGGGAGATTTGCTCAATTTTATCAATATCCTCCATCTTTTCAAAACCAACAAGCTCCACAACTTCCAAATCAAAATCCACAACTATCATTGCCATTTCCACAACAACAACCTTCTAAACAGAATCCAAATTCTCGGCTCTTGCTTCCATTCTAACAGAAGCCAAATCAACTTCCTTCCCAGCCATTGCCAAACCCCAATAATAAAAACCCTCAAAATGCTTACATAATAGAAGGTCAACAATTTCCTACTTATATGATTGTTCCTCTCAATGATGTACAACTTAGATCTGGTAGAGTCTTATATAAACCTTCTATAGATGTCCAAAAGCAAAGCATTTCTGAGGAAGATTCTCTTGAAGCCAACAAAGGTTCTGAAGCATCCCTTTAAAACCCAAGCACTCAAAAAGAAAAAGAAAAAGAGTTAACCCCCACAACTCCTATAGTTGAGAAACCTGCATCTTCATCCACACCTTCTTTTCCTGAAAGATTACAATTTGACAAAGGGGTGGAAAAACAAATCTTGTTGCCGGACTATGATTTTCTAGATGAATTGAAGAATGTCTGTATCAAGATTCCCTTGTTACAAGCCATTAGAGAGATTCCTATTCTAGCAAAAAGCAATAAAGGAGTTGAGTCTTAAAAGACTAGGAAGGAAACCTAAAGATACAAGAAGAATCCACCTGGTAGGAAAAATTGCAGATATCATGATGGGAAAAATTACTATGTAGAAGTATGTAGATCCTGGTAGTCCAATTGTCAAAACACATATAAATGGGGTAGAAATTCCAAATACTTTGATTGATTTAGGGGTTGTTATCAACATCATGAGTAGACAGACTATGGAACAACGGAAATTTCCTAATCTTCTTTTTACACCTACTTTACTGCAACTTGCAGATCGATCAATTATCAAACTAGATGGTGTATTAGAAGACATTTCAGTCTCCTTAGAATCTTGGGAATATCCAGTAGATTTCATGATTTTAACCCCCAAGAGTAATTTAGGAGGACACCCTCTCATCTTAGGAAGACCTTGGCTAGCCACAGCTGATGCCTTTATCAGTTGTAGGTCTGGGGATATGTATATTTCTTATGGTAATTCGACAAAGAAATTCAATTTGTATCCCCCATAAAAAGCAATTACAGAAATAGGAGATAATGAGTGGGTTGATGATGAGGACACTATACAACCTTTCTTTACCATTTCTGAAGTCAGTGAAGATAGCCGAATTCTCAACACATTAGAAAACTTTGAAACATCTTTAGAATATGACCACACACAATTTCAGTTAGATTTTGACATTGAGTATCTATCATCTAGAAAAATGTCTCTTTTCTCTATGGAAGAGTTTGGTAGTTCCGCCATTGAGATATTTCTAGGTAAAACGTTGAATATCAACAAAAACTTGGAAAGATCACAATAGGGAGAACTAACCAAAATCTTGCAAAAACATTCTACTGCATTTGCATGGGAGTATACAGATATGAAAGGTATTGACTCTAAGACTTGCATTCATCACATCTACATCGAGGAAAACAGTAGACCAATCAGACAACCTCAGAGAAGGATGAATCCAAACCTTAGGGAGATAGTGAAAGAAGAGCTCCAAAAACTACTCAATGTAAACTTCAATTATCCAATTTCAGATAGCCGATGGGTTTCTCCTTTGGTTATAGTACCTAAAAAGAATGGTAAATGGAGGGTATGCATTGATTACAGGGAATTGGACAAAGAAACCTTGAAGGATCACTTTCCTTTACCCTTTTATCATCCAGGTATTAGATACTTTAGCAGGCAAAAAGTACTTTTCCATTTTTGGATGGTTTTAGGTGGCTTAATTCAAATTCAGTTAGCACCTAAATATCAAAATAAGACCACATTCACCTGTCCATGGGAACTTTTTGGCTTACGAGTGCTCCTTTTGGATTTATGTAATGCACCCGCCGCAACATTTCAAAAGGGCAGTACTAGGTGATCTTTTCTGATCTAATCCATGATTGTGTAGAGTCTATATGGATGATTTACAGTTTCATGGTGATTCATTTGAAGAGCATAGAAAAATTGGGAAAAGTCCTTATTAGATGTAAAGAAACAAATCTTTCCTTAAGTCATGAAAAATGCTTTATGATGTTTACTGAGGGAATTGTTTTAGGACATCATATTTCGGGAGATGGAATTAAAGTTGATAGATCAAAAGTTGAATTCATCTCCAAGTTGCCTATTCCAAATTGTCAAAATGATGTTAGAAGTTTTCTTGGATTTACTGGATACTATAGAAGATTTATTGAAAACTTCACCAAAATAGCATCCCCACTCTTCAAATTACTTACAAAAGACTGTGAATTCAATTGGGATCCTGATTGTCAATCTGCATTTGAAACTTTGAAAGTAAGAATATCTGAAGCACCCATTTTGAGAGGGCCAAATTGGAAACTTCCTTTCCATATTTCCACAGATTCTTCAGATACAGCTCTAGGAGCTGTGTTGGGTCAAAAGGATTTAATTCCTTATGCCATTTACTACACCAGTAAAAATTTGACTCCCACTGAGTTAAACTATACTGTGACTGAAAAAGAGTTCTTAGCTGTTGTTCATGCAATCAATAAGTTTAGACATTATATAACAGGCTATGAAACTTTTGTCCATATTGATCATTCTGGAATTAGATATCTAATGAACAAACTTATTACTATTGGCAGAGTTACAAGATGGCTTTTACTTTTACAAGAATTCAATATTAATGTGTTGGATAGACCAGGGAAACAAAATACAGTAGCTGATTTCTTGTCTAGAATCCAAAATATTAATGAAGATTCTCCTGTAGAGGATAAGTTTCCAGATGAGTATTTATTTGCAGTAACTACTAAGACTCCTTGGTATGCAGATATTGCTAACTATTTGGTTACGGGAAAGCTACCTCCACATTTATTTCCTAGTGAAAAAGAAGAATTATTCAGGAGATTTCAAATTATTCATGGATTTCTAATGAATTGTTTAAAACAAGGCTAGATTGTGTAATCAGAAGATGTGTTCGGGAAGATGAAATTCCTGATATCCTCAAGGCATTTCATGATGAACCATGTGGTAGACACTTTGCTGACAAAAGGATGGCCTATAAAATCATTTCTTTAGGGTATTATTGGCCTTCCCTTTTCAAAGATACAAAACAATATGTCAGAAGGTGTGACAGCTGCCAAAGAGTTGGGAGACCAACTCTTTCAAATGAAATGCTATTACAACCACAGGTACTCATCGAACCCTTTGAAAAATGGGCTTTAGAATTCATTGAACCTATTAATCCACCATCTAATCAAAAGAAGTATATATTGGTATGCACTGATTATGTCACTAAATGGGTAGAAGCTAAAGCATTACTTGCTGCTACTGAAAATTCAGTTGTTAACTTCCTTTATGAGGATATTTTTACTCGCTTTGGTGTTCCAAGAGAAATTGTGACAAATCAGGGAAGTCAATTTACATATAACTTGATGGAGAAGCTGATGGAAGAATACAAAATCAAGCACAGAAAATCTACTCCTTACCATCCGCAAGCAAATGGCCAAGTGGAGTCTACAAACAAAGTGCTTGAGTGCATCATCACCAAAACTGTTCATCTACACAAAAGAGATTGGGCAAAAAGGCTTCCTGAAGCCTCATGGGCCTACAGAACTACATGGAGGAATACAACAGGACATTCTCCCTATGAACTTGTTTATGGGAAAGAAGTCCTGCTCCCCATTGAGTTTCAAGTCAAGACTTTCAAGATGGTAGTCCAGTTGGGGATGAATCTATCAGAAGTCCAAAAGCACAGAATGGAGCAGCTGAATGAGCTAGATGAGATCAGACAAGAAGAAATTTTAAGGACTGATCTAGTTCAACATCAAAGAGCTAAGTGGCATGACAGATACATCAAAGAGAAAAAGTTTCAAGAGGGAGATTGGGCGCTACTGTTTGATTCCAAGTTCAAAGACTTCAAAGGTAAATTTCAGACCCATTGGCTTGGGCCATATGAAATTGACAAAGTCTTTAACAATGGAGCGGTAAGAATCAAGACCATTAATGAATTTCAGATTCCTGTTATTGTGAATGGCCACCGATTGAAAATTTATCATAAGCCACTCTCAAAAGAGGAATTTGTCAAGATGTTCCAAGAGAATTCTGCAATAAGGCTGGTGGAGAAGAATCCTTCTTATCCACCAGCCTAGCCTTTGTTTCTTTCAGTTGAAAAAAAATAAAAAATTGTATAAGCTTGAAAACCAATCATAGATTGGCAGTCTTATATAGAAAATATAGAGTGAAAATTAGGGACACTTGACACTCTATATTTTCCAAAAAAAAATCTCTCTCCTCTCCTTCTCTTTCCATCTTCACTCCACCTCATTTTCCATTTCACTCCATCTCCATCTCATTCACTTCACTCCATCTCATTTGCCATTTCACTCCATCTCCATCTCATTCACTTCACTTCGCTTCACTTTCACTCCATTCCACTCATTTCATTTTCATTTCATCAATAAAAGTTCCTTTCAGGACTATTTTCACTCAATTAGTTCTTTTCTAACTATCTTTGTTCAGCTAAGTGGGTGCTGTCCTAGTTTCCGCAGCTGGAAACAGTTTCCGCAGCCAGAAACAGTTTCCGCAACCAGAAATGATTTTTGCAGCTACCACCACTTTGCAAAATTCACAGTCAAAATGTTAGTGCAAAAATCATGAAAATTCAAGTGTAATTGAGCAATTGCCATGAAGACATGGAGCATCTCCAAGACATCAAGAAAGAACAGTTGGTTAAAAGCTATGAGAAAGAAATGAAAAATTTTCCAAAGGTATGAGCAATTTTTTTTATCAAATAACAATTAAAGTCATGATTATGCATAGTTATCAAACCATAAAAAGTTCTACTATGTGCAATGATTCAATATGATAGCTCCATTGTCCACTCCTATCCCACGATATTACTCCGCACACCATGCATTTATTTCTTAACGGTCTCATGATGGATTTTTCAGGTTTAAACTCAAGTTGGCTGCACTTTCATTTGCCACATGCGCTCATAAGATGTGACCAATCCCTTTACGTCTCCTCTCCACCACATTTTCCACAGCCATCTATCAAAACATGTAATCTCCCGTACATAGCCATTAATTCAATCTCACCTCCACTCCGTTCACTTACCATTTCATTAAAGGTCTTCCTTTCATATACACGCATTTCAAATGGTGAACTTATTTGTGACTGCTTACCCTCTGTTCCACCTGTAATCTGAGGCATTCCTGTTACCTGATACCGATTGCAGCCACTGCATTTTACCATAAACCCTGCAACCGAGCTACCTTCCCTCTGCTAAATCCTTATACGCAATTGCATCCTCAGTTGAAATTCAAAACAGAGAAAGGAATGGGAAAATTACTAAGGGCAGAGCCAGAAGGACCGAAATATCTATAAGGTTACCCTAAAGCAAAATATTTGCTGAGGAAAGCCAAATGGTTACGCTTCATCCAAAAGTTCAAAGGCTATAACAAAGAGGTAACCAAGGCTTTTGCATGGTCTTTCAATAGTCAAGTGGTGGAGATTGGAGATTTGAAGCTCACGGCGACCGAAACAACAGTAGCAACTGCCACAGGCTTACCTCAAGAAGGTGAGTGATGGTTCAAAAACAAAAGCATGGATGAACAGGCACGAAGAATTATGCTAAGAAACCTAGGTATGGACACCACTGTGTTTACTAAAGGAATACATGTTCATGCATTGAAGGAAGAATGAGCCAGTTTGCTATTAGTGATCCAAAAATTTGTCACTTGTGAAGGCCGCTTTGGTTCGATGTACATGTACCATGCTAGACTGCTGATGAATTTCTTAGAGAATCAGACTCTTAATTTGCCTTATTTCTTGCTGTTGAGATTGAAAAAGATGAGTATTACAGTCCGAAAACACATAGGCAATATAGAACCTCATCTATATCATCATGGACTTATAAAAATTCTCAACAAGGACCAACTAAAGAAAAACAAATATACCTGGGAACAATTCTTGATAAGAAACTACTTCCAAGAGCCATCCGAGGCCTCTGAAAGTAGTACACCAAAGACACCAAGAAAAAGTAGGAGGAGAGAAAAGAGCACTCTAGAAACTCAAGAAGTTGGTCATCAAGAAGAAGAAAACAGAACTAAAGACAAGAAACAGAGGAAAGATAAAGGTAAAAGGACCATCCAAGAAGTCTACCAATCACCTGAGCCATCCATAGAGGAGGATTATCAACCACTGTCAGAAGGATTAGTACATCTTCAGGCTGCTATAGCAAAGAAAAAGGAAAAAGGGAAACAGAGTATACAAGAAAAGAGTACTAGTCCATCATTCTTGAGGAAAAGCCACAGGTTAAGAGGAAAGTGGAATAAAAAACAAATAAAACGGCCCCACTTCATCGACTTGGGTGGAGAGACACCTGAGAAAACTCCAGCTAGCCGTAGTTCACCTAGTCCTCAACCAAGTATTGAAACTAGTCCTCCACATGATGAAAGCCCTTCTCGGCCAGAGCTAGAGAGCAGTCCTCCTCCTCCACTAGATTTTGAGCTCAGTCCAAGAAAGACACCTGAAATAGATCCCAATCAACAGAAGGTATATGACTACTTGGAATCATTAGAAAAATCACCTGCAGGTCCGAGTACCACTCTGCCACTAGATGCACAAGTTCAGTCCTTAAAACAGGAGGTATTTGAATTATAGGTCCTAAACAGGCATATCAAACAGGAAAATGAAACACTCAAGGAACATAGCAAAGTAGATAAAATTATTCATGATAAAACCATGCTTCATTTGGCACTATGGCGAAAGAATAACAAGAAACTGAAGAAAAAGTGCAAAACTTTGAGCAGAGCATTGATCAATCTCAAATTCAGATGTCTCATAAGGAAACCAAGGATGGTGGTAGCACCAAAGAAGAAGAAAAGAGGGCTAGATTTCCTAGCAGAAGCATCAGAACATATGGACTAGAGGGGAATGTCTAAATTTTGGTTGCATGAGGACATGCAACACCTTCACAGTGGGGGTATGTTGAGTCCCAAACCTACACTTCCCTATATACCCTTTCAACCTTCTTTTTCCATTTACTTCATCTACTCAGTTGTCAAATCATTGCATATTAGTCTAAAAAGAGCTTATGAAATGGTTTCCTAACTATGTTTATGACTGTTGTTTGATTTAGATTTTTTGTTCAAACAGCTGTGGAAACTTGTCACTTTCTACAGCCAGCCCAAGTTTCCACAGCCATTTTGTCAAAAACTATGCTACAGGTGTCCAATGGAGAAACCAGCCACATGGGCAGGATACAGGTGACGTGTACATGGAGTGTGTCCTCTCAGATCATCCAAATCACCCATAAACGGTCATGGTCAACGACGATCAAAGGAAGGGCCAAATGAAGAATTTTGCAGTGGCACGACTCTGTTTTGGCCACGTGAAGGATTGCGTGGCATGATCCTTCATTTCTGGAGGTACTGGCACAACTTTCGACCAGCCTGTGAACCAGATCAAGCAACCACCACTCCATGGATTCAACTACCGTAATGACCATCACGCTAAATCTCAGGCCGTGGAGATTTACATGTCTCTTGGTAGCAAAAAATCTAGGAATTAGTTACTAGCATTTTTACTTATAAATAACGCGTTGATAGACGCTGGACACTTAGTCTTTAAGATATAATTTTGACTGTTGTTTCAACCCAATGTACTTTACTTTCTTTTTTTTTATTACTGCACTTCAATATATGAGAAGGTAGTGTTCCTGAATCAAATTTGTGACTAAGTAGTTGGCTAGCTGAGGTGACAGAGGACCCTGTACACCAAAGCTTTGTATAGTTTCTTACTTGCTTTTGTTTACTGTTTTTGTAGTCATTACTTGTATATATTTTATGCTGTTATGATGTTCATCACTGTCCATATTTCCTTCATGTTTCCTTCATAACTGTTAGCTGATCAATGTTTCTTTTACAGGTTTTTGTAGGTAGCCCGGGCAAATTTACATATTTTTGATAGCTACTGACATGAGATCATCTTGTCCTTTCTGCTGATTTTCATTTACTAAGTTTAATTCCAGCATTGTCATTTCTTTCAAGTTTTGTTTTGCTTGATTACTTTTTTTCCATTTAGACATCATATTACTTACCTGTTTATGATTTCCATTCTATAGCCAAGCGACTCAATTAGTAAGGAATCATAATATTACTTGAAGTAGTGTGATCTAGTTTGCTTTCCTACAAGTTAGAGATTGAATTACTTATGTCATTTTCAAGAGTTGAAATATGAATGAGTAGTTAAATCTTAGTTTCCTTTTATGCAATTTACTTTCCTGCAATTTAGATATCATAATACTCAGCTTGTTTATGATTACTTCCTATAGCCAGACTGAGTCGAAAGGTGAAGGGTCAGAGTATGGGTTGAAGTAGTGTGATTTAGTTTGCTTTTCTTTCAATCTTTGAGTTGCTTTAAGTTCAGATTTTATTTTCTTTTTCATACAGTAGTAAGGATATTGGGCCATTGTCACTAGTTCATTGTTTTGGTGCATTTACTTCTTTTTGAGAATTGATTTCATTACAGTTAGTTTGGAAAATTTATTTTTGAGAACTTTTAAGTTTGGAAAATCATTGTAGAAATCACCATTACCATTCATACTTAATTTTCAATTTCGCCATCTCACACTAGGGAATCCACAGAAGATAAACCCAAAAACAAACTAAAAAATCAAAAACGATAAAAGACTAAGGAAAAGTTTATCTTGCACATACAGTGCACTTCACTTCATTAGTTTACGACTCCCGGATTGACATTTTAAATAGCAATTTAGGACATACTAAATTAACCAAACATGGTGTATGACACATACCTCAATGTTTATAAGAGTCTTTTGGTGTACTCATCAACAGTAAGTTGACTTAGCTTATGCTCATGGAACTCTTTAATTTTTTTTCATAGTACCTTTCATATAAGTTCTTATTAGAAATATTTCTCAAAGTTTCCCCATGTTATTTATTTCTCTCTAATTCCCTTGACATTTCTCAAATCCTCCCACCATATATCAACGTTTCCGTTCAAGCTAAAAATGGATACTCTCACCTTCATGTTTTCAATGTAGTCATATATTTTGAAGTATTTCTTCACTCCCAATATCCAAAATTCTACCTCATCAAATTTATTAATTTCTCCATCAAGGTTATGGGTTTTTATTTCTTGAACTCCTAAAGAATTAAGTTTTTTTCACTCCTCTTTTGTTGGTGGTGTCTTCTAGTTGCAACACTAGATAACTACTCATGGTTTCCAACCCTTCTTTATGGAGTGTTAAGTAGAGTTCGTCCCCTCATTGTGTCTTCACTTTTTTGTCTATGTCTTCTCCTTGACTTGTTTCATTTTTCCCTATTCATATATAATCCATGTTTCCATATTTCATATGGAATTTGCTTGGATTTGTGCCTACCAAGATAGATGACATGAATCTCATGTTTCTTTTTCCTTTATAGATCTGATAATCTATGAAAAATTACTGCATTTACTTCTACTTTATTTTCTTGAGCTCTGAAAATCCTTTTATTATCTACCTTACAACCCCTCAATTCAACCCTTAAGCTCTTGAGGGTGTCCATCTAGTCAAAAAAAAATTCCTCTAGCCTCTTCCCAACTAAATCGTCCTCCTAATTATGTTGGTACCTATCCATGTTGTATTGTACCATTCTAGTACTCATTCCTTTATTACCTTGCTATAAATTTGTGTCTCCTTATATGTTATTACACACATAATTGTTAGCTAAGTCAAGCATAAATTATTAAATATATTCACTCATCACCTTGGCATATCTTCACTCAAGAATGTAGCCCCGAAGTTGGTTACAAAATCAAATCCAAGATTAATATGCAAGATAGAAAACAAAATATAAGATCATCATTTTTTTAACAAGGTTAGTATCCACACAAATTGTAACTCTAATATTCAACACACATCTAAAAATTAAAAACAACAATTTAAATTTTATCCATCTCTTTGAAATCAATTTTACTTCCAATGGTCTATTATTGAACCTCTATTTTAATATCACTCTATAACAGAGCTGTATTTTTTTTGTTAAGGCCCATTCAGTCTGAGTACTTAGCCTATTCTCTGGCACCAATATTTAAAACTCCCTCCCAACACTTGTCCTATATCAAGCTATGGGAGGTGTTACCGACTTATATTAACCTGACCTTCAAGGTTTGTTATGAAGATGGGGTTACAAAATCCTTTTTTTTTCAAGGTATTCAAATATCAAAAAAATATTGCAATCACATTCATCTCATCGAGAGCTTTCTTATGATATAAATTTTAGCTCCATCCAACTCTTGGATTGAAAGTTATGCCCTTCCAAATTTTATCCAATCACACTAGGCCATGTCAAAATTATGCTACCACATGGCCCTTGTCCATCCCTCATGGCACTACCACAATAACATAACATGGGGTACCCATCATCATTGTAATACCACAATAACGTAATGCAGGGTATATATCATCATTATACTACCATGTGGTCCCTGTCTAGTCCTTGTGGCATTGCCATGTCAATGTAGGCATGGGACCCACTGAGACCCTCCCCATAGTGTTTTGTGGAACTTTCCCATTATATTTGATTTGCACCCACATCTAGCCTATCAATGATATATCACTCTTCAATAACCATCGACCTTGGATCTCCAATTCCAAGTCTTTTGTAAAGGTAACTTGGCCATCTGCTACGTCCAACCATCTAATCCTTCCAACTGCATATCTTCCCTCTCCACCACCAGACCCCTAGATCTCGAGATCCATTCCCCCACAAATCCAATATCGAACAACACCCATTGTATGGTATCTAGTCCACTTCATATATAACATGGAACTACTACATCAGTGCTGTCCAAGCTATATCCACCATGCTACTAGCATGTCAATAATGTCTAGGTCAAATCCACCATAACACGACCATGTCATTGATGCCTAATTCAGATCAATCGTGGCATTTCCACATCAATGACACCCATGTAATATTTTTTATGGCATTGTCACATTAACATAGAATCATTCACGTCATCATTATGCCACCATGTAGCATCCATGTGGTCCTAGTCTAATACACATGGCACTACCATGTCAACTCGGGTGCAGGACCCACTAGGTCCTCCCCCATAGTGTTTTGTGGAATTTTATCATTATATCTGGCCCCAATGTGATCCAAGTGAGCAACACTATGATGAATCTTACCTTCCCGTAGAGCTTGGATCCTTGCATGTAAGCAACATTAAGTTTAATTCGACACATGGGCATCCAACTTCTTCATTTTTGTAATAGATGTTACCACCTTGGAGCCCAAATCCACAGATAAAAATGACACATGAAAGGGGGTATCTAGCCTTAGATGATATTCGAACGTCCGCATGGTATTAGCCTCCACCAACCTCTAGATCCAATGGATCACTAGATACAAAGGATGATTCACATGGGATATCTAGCCTTCGATGATATCTAAGTTGTTGCATAGGTAAATACTCCATGCCAACTCCTTTTCCAATCACTTGCTTTTCCACAGCCATTCTATACTTCTCTCTCCACACATTTTCTCTTTATCAATTGCATCTCTCGATATGTTTTATGTTGTTCTCCCTATTATTCCATGATTAACATTCACTTTCCTCCTGAAGCAATTGTTCCCTTCTCTCAATCCATGAGGAGCTGATAAGAATGGTGTTGTCCTCCTCGCATGATTCCAAATCTATAAATTCAATGCCTATAAGCATAGATAACATGTGGTCAGGTTAATAAATAAAGGATTAAATGTGGTTGGTTTATGCCTACTCACAACATACCATAATAAACCCCCCCCTAAAGATATGGATTTGTGTCCCTCCCTTCAACCAACCATATATATTATATATATATATATATTATTATATATATTTGCATATATGTGGTGAAACGAAAAGGGTTGTTACCACTAAATTCCATGTTTGAGAGTATTCTAATTTATTAGTCTTTGATCACAATATTGTTGAAACATATTCTTCCCAAGATTAAAAGGATAATATTTTAATATTTATGGTTCAAACTAGAAACTTTGGTGGATTTCCCTTAATTAAGTAAAGTCAAGTAGTAGCCCCAAAAAATATATAGGTGGACAAGGATAAAAAATATTATTTTCTCTCGGTCTCTACCTACCAAGAGCCTTTGGAATATTACCCATAACTCCTCCTTATGGGGAAGGGTTTTGAATTCCAAAAATTTGTAGTGTTTATCTATTGAAGATTGGTAGAGGCTTCCCCAAAATTTTCTTATTAAAGGGCCCATCATTCAAAATAAACCTCATTTTTTACTCTTCCTCTCATGGGGCAATGCATAGTATAAAGAATTAGGAATTGTAGTAATATGGGAATTGAGGAAGATCCATGAATCGATGTTCAGGATGATTTTTTTCTTTTGGATCCCCTCCTTTCATCACTCCCTTTGGCAAGTATCTTCTTTTTGGCAGATACAAAATATCATTATCCCTAATCCAAAAGTAGGTTGGACCAGAAGTCAGTAGGAGATATCAACTTAGATCATGATAAAATGACAAAATGGAGTCATTATATAGGAAAATATGATGAAGCAATTGATGCAATAGATGAAGAAGCCAATCACGATGATGTGTGAGACATTCATAAGAGTCCAAGTTGATGCCATGCTGCCATGATAGTTTGTTCATAATTGTTGGGAACAGGTCCCCTAGGGTCAATTTTGGGGTTAAGGGCCCAAGTTTTGTATAAAGAATGTAAAGGCTCCGAATTTTGTGGATGTAGAGCGCAATATGTAAAGAATCATCAAGGGTTTCTGCCCTTAGTTTATGTAACTTGTGTCATCTTTATGAGATCCACCCTTGGTCCGTGGACCATGGGATTGTATAAGATGGGAATTCTTAGAAGAGTCTAAGGAAGTTTTAGTTTAGTTCATATATGTTTTGAAGAGTCATTGCTGTGATGGGTCTTTGAGAGCTAAGAGTGAAGAGTCTTAGCATAGGAGAGAGACTTCGCAGCTGTGTGCACAGAGGCCTAGGGTAGAATTCCACAACTGCATGCGCAGAGGCCTAGGGTAGAAGTCTGCAGCTATGTGTGTAGAAGACTAAGGTATAATTCTACAGTTGAGTGTGTGGACCCTTGCAGCTGTGTGCATAGGATAGTTAGAGTCTGTAGAGGAGATATTAACATCAATAAAGAGAATTATTTTGGAATTACCTATGTATGAGTTATTTTACTTTTGTTATGAATGCATGTGATTATGTTATGTTGAATATTGGGTTTATGATTTAATGTTGTATTGATGCACGAATCTATATGTTTTACTTTGTTATATGAACAAAGGTAGGAATATCTATTTACACAAAGATAATCATAATACATGTTGAAGTTATCCACTACTTAAGATAATCTGGGTAAATACACCAGTAAGAGTAATTATAGAGGTGCGTACATGTCTGAATCACTTGATTAGGGTAGGTGAAAGACAGTTGTAGACCTTCATGGAGGTCTAGACGATGACTGAGGGAAGTATATTGATAAACCCAAAAAGGCTTATTGATCAACAAAAAGGAAGGGTTAGGTTATAAAGCGACATCACTTCCATCTCAAGCTGCAGAAACTTGGTTCATGTATCCCCCCATACTACTTCGGGTGAGACTTCAGTCCACACTCTGTGGATTGATGCTGAAAGGGCCAGTATTGTAGGGATTTTCTTGGATAATTAACACTAAACCTGGGTTAGGGCGCATCAATCCAACAAATGGTTCCATTGTCGAGACCGAGATTTGCATAAAGAGATGTGTGATGTCACATCACTAGAATCCAACTAAGAAAGAGATCGAAGACTGGTTGGATAAAAAGATCCACAAATTCACGACACAAGAGAATAGGAATCCGCAATTGACGAAAGAATAGTGGTTGGACTGATATCTATACACAAAGATACACAGGATATTCTTCTTTTCCTTCCTGGCCAAATTGTACGAGTGGATCGTGAAATTGGTAGATGGCCAAGAAAGGTGGAGGCTTGACGATCCAATAGTCTGGAACCCATAGTTGGTGCGGCAATTAGAAGCCTCTGAAGATAAGATCGCATGCATTTTTGAGCATTGGCTCGATCGTATCATAGGAAGGTTCATGATAGAGTTTGTGGTCGATACCACAGTCAGTTACAGTGAAGCAGAGTGTCACTTCTTCAAGGGTCCGCGAGGTAATTATTTAAATTCTTTAAATACCTAGATTAAGATGCTCTTGTGTGAAAGGTGGGTTATGCAGCTTCCTTGATGTTTTGGGCTAGGTGAAGTGGAAAGACCTTTTGAAACGGAGGGAAAACAAGCCTTGAAGATAGCCCACTGATTGAACCTCCTCTGAGTGATGACGAGGAAGTAGCACAAGCTTCTCCACAGAGCATTGTTCAATTGATAAAGCAAGGGTTCCCACAACTACCCCATCTGCCCACATCGCCTCCATCTTCACCTCCACTACATACACCTTTGCTTGCACCATCGCCACCTCCGCTACTATTCAGTATGAAAAACTCAAAAAAGCTACCTGTGTTCAAGGGCTTGGGAAATGAGGATCCAAACTAGTTTTGGTTCGTCAGGAAGACTGTATGGGAAGCTCAAGGTATCGCAGATGAGAAAATGAAGAAAGCAACATTGGTTAGTGCTTTTTAGGAATTCACACTAACATGGTACATTAAGTACTGCAATGATAACTCGATGCCTGCATTGGCAGATATTCAGACTGCATTGAATAAGGAATTCAATAGACCTAAGTCTGAAGTGCAATTAATTGTGGGATTCAAAGAGATCATGATGAAGCCTAGTGAGACACCCTGGGATCTGGATCAGAGATTGAAGTGTACAATCCGCAAAGATAACATTATTCTAATAGATGGGAAGCACTGTGAATGGTTTGTGTCTTCACTCCTACCTCATCTAAGGGTTGCGCTATCATAGAAAAATATTGGGACCTAGGCGGAAGCTCTGGAAATTTTGATGAGATTGCATGAGACTCTGATGCAAGATGATAATTTGGGGGTTCAACAGATTCATGCGCAGTTGCAGAACCTTTGCCTAGAAATGCAGAGTCTGAAGAAAGATAGCTTAGCTCAGCCATAGGTGCATGAAGAAGTTTGGTGCCTGAAATGCAAAATCCAAGGGCATGACAAAGATCACTACCCAATCTTCACGAATTATGTTGTAGCAAAAGGACCAATGCCTCTAAGTTTGGAAGCTCAAGAAGGGTCAAGTACAGGGCCCACATTATGATGTGTTATTTTTCAGGCAGTTGGAAAACATGCAACAGACAATTTCCATTTGCTGCAGAAATTTGTACAGACACCACAACAACTCTTCTACAACTTTTGTCAATCGGTGGGTCATGATGAGTGCAATTTCCATAGTTATGAATTAATGATGGATAAAATGCCCGCATATACGGTGCAGGCAGAAAACCAACCTCCGGAGCAAGGTGTTGGGGGAGCGCAAGGTGAATATCAGGGGCATGGATGAGGCAGAGGTGGAGGAGGACCTGGTGGAGGTCAGGGATAGGTCATTTGTTACAACTGTGGAGGATTGGGACACTATGCACAAGACTGCCTAAATTTGACGTGTTTGTCATGCCTCTATTGTACTCATTTTGAACACGCAACTGAAGATTGCCTAGTATTTCTAGATAAGGTATGTGAAAAGGGGGCACAACCTCTACAACCAACTCAGAACCTGCAGATGATGAGGGATGAGCTTGGCGAAGAGGATCCCAAGGTAAATATTGTGTTGTGGAGTGGGATGGTGACTGATAAAGATAAGGGGAAGCAGCCTGAGGAAATTGAATGGGTCCGCAAAGCTCTTGAAAAGGAGGTCGAGTTTGATCTGAAGCATGCACTGGAAACATTTATGGAAGAAAACAAAAGCTTTGCTAAGGCATCTACCTTAGGAAGTCAGGATAAGCCAACTGAAGAGATGGACCCTTCCATGCTTACTACTTTCTTGGAAACCTGTATGAAGCTGTTGAGTGACAACAAGGCTATGAAAGGACTATGAGAAATAATAAATAAGTGTGCAGGGAAAGAAAATGATCTTGATGGATCACGCATAGTCAAGAAGATTGGTAAGCATAAGACCAGAATGGGGAGTGAGATGAGGCTCACTGCGCAGATATGAGAATATGAGATGGATCAAGTAATTCTGGATCTGGGGTCAGATGCGAATGTTCTGCCTAAACAGACATGGGAAAGGATGGGGAGACCTACACTGCAGTGGTATCTGATTCAGTTAATAATGGAAAATCAACATAAAATCATCCCTATGGGAATTGCAGGGAGTGACAATGGATATTGAAGGTGTGAGTGCATTGGATGACTTTGAAGTGATATAGATTGTGGATGATAGAAATCCATACACTGCACTCCTTGGGATTGATTAGGCCACTAACATGAATGGGGTAATCAATTTGAAGAAGCAGAAGATGATATTTGAGAAGAAATCACTCTGCATAGTAGTGCCCCTGGACCATGCAGAAGGACCACGCTATACTAAACTGGTCCACAATTATGAAAGAGGTGATGATTTAGACTAGATTTATAAGATAACGGTGCAAGATCAAGGTTGGGTGAATCCGATAGTAGATGGATACATTGCTTGGGACCGCAGATACTCTTGTACACTAGATTCAGACGAGGAGTTGGAGTATTGGAATAATCAACTACATAAAGCATCTATGCTATGTTGTAATATGTTAACCAAGTCGTTGCATTATGTATCATCAGAGGTAAGAAATATGCCTTACTATGATGGTCTAATTGACTCTGTTAACTTTCTAGATGCATTCGAAAGGGAAGTGCCAGAGAAGCATCACTTCTAGGCCTTGGATTGGGGGCAGTGTGCTATGCCTGTGAGATGATGGGGTACACACAAGGACAATTTTGATGATTAATGCATATACAGACAGATGATGAGATTACAGTTTGGTCACCCACAAGTATGGCTAACAGATAAATATGATGGAAAGAATGACCCTCATGATCACTTGGCCAAATGGACTAAGGTTTATGGAGTGGAGCCTCAACTTGAATGTGTGCACCTGTTTTGTCATACTTTGGATGTAATATCAATGAACTGGTACTTGGAGACAGAGCTCCGCCATGGCACTAAAGAATGGGATGTTTTGCGACAAGGATTTTTTATGACATTTAGCTTTGAGGATGGGTTTGAAAGTATTAACGAGGCATTGCAGGAAGTTAAGTCAGCAATCTTCAGGGTACCTCAGGATCCCTTGGACTTAATTTAACCAGACTGAACCACTTAGTTAAGCCACGCACTGGAGTGCTACAATGCGACTGTTGAATAAGACAAGTGAACATTGGGACAGAGGCAGAGCCGAAGTTTGCAAAGATTAGGGACTACTGGAATAACAAAATAGTAGATAAGGTTGCTAAATTTCTCTGAAAATACCAGAACTTGCTCCCTACGAATTTCTCATACCTTAAGGGGATAATAGGGGACTTGGGGGTTATGAAAATTATGTTGAAACTTTACGCGAAGCCGATCAAGCAGAGGCCTTAATGCCTTAATCCAAAGTATAAAGAAAGGGTCCACTTAAAGTTGGATAAAATGCTTGCCATAGGTATTATTGAACCAATCAAAGAATCTGATTGGGTAAGCCCAATAGTAGTTCAGGACAAGAAACAAAAGAATGAAATAAGGATATGAGTAGATCTCAAGAAGTTGAATGATGTATGCGTACATGATCCCTTTCCAACTCCGTTCACTGACAAGGTGTTGGATAATGTAGGAGGATAGGAGGCATATTCGTTCACAGATGGGTTCTCGAGGTACCATCAGATCAAGATCACGCCAGAGGATAGAAGTAAGATAACATTTTCCATAGAGTGGGGGTGGTTCCAGTATACCATAATGCGGTCTTCACAACAAGATCTTTGCGCCAGCTGAGTGACTCGGGGGGCGAGTCACTAGATTTATGTTGGGGACCTGTAGGGAATGGGTCCCCTAGGGTCAATTTTCAGGTTAAAAGCCCAAGTTTTGAGGTTAAAGGCCCAAGTTTTGTATAAAGGCTCCAAATTTTGTGGTCACAAAGCACAAAGATGTAAAGAGTCATCAAGGGTTCCCGCCCTTAGTTTATGTAACTTTTTCCGGCTTTATGAGATCCAACCCTCGTCCACAGATCATGGGATTGTATAAAAAGGGAAATCTTAGAAGAGTCTAAGGAATTTTTAGTTCAGCTCAGATACGTTTTGAAGAGTCATTGATGTAATGGATCTGTGATAGCTAAGAGTGAAGAATCTTAGCATAGGAGAGAGGCTCTACAGTTGTGTGCACAAAGGCCTAGGATAGAATTCTACAGCTGAGTGCACGGACCTCTGCAGCTATGTGCGCAACGTAGTTAGAGTCTATAGAGGAGATCTGAACATCAATAAAGAGAATTATTCTAGAATTACTTGTGTATGAGTTATTTTACTTCTGTTATGAATGCATGTGATTATGTTATGTTGAATACCGGGTTTATGATTTGATGTTGTATTGATGCGTGAATCTATGTGTTTTACTTTGTTATATGAATGCAAGTAGGAATATCTATTTACGTGAAGATAATTGTAATACATGTTGAAGTTATCCACTATTTAAGCTAATTTGGACAAATACATCAGTAAGAGTAATTACAGAGGTGCATAAGTGTTTGAATCACCTGATTAGGGTAGGCGAAAGATAGTCATAGACCTTCGCAGAGGTCTAGAGGATGACTAAGGGAAGTATATCGATAAACCCGAAAAGGTTTATCGATTTGCACGAAGGAAGCGTTAGGTATTAAGTGACATCTCTGCCATCTCAGGGTGTGGAAACTTTGTTCCTATATCCCCCCATACTACTTTGGGTGAGACTTCAGTCCGCACTCCGTGAATTGATGCCGAAAGCACCAATAGTGCAAGGATTTTCTTGGCTAATTAACATTGAACCTAGGTCAGGGCCCATCAAACCAACAACAATTTTTTGGAGTAGAGAATGTAGAAGAATTAAACCTTGGGGACAAAGGGGAGAATCAAATGAATGTGACGGAAAAAAAAGCTCAACCTGACATTGTAAAGTGAAAAAATGGTGAAGGATGTTTTTGGAATATCCAACAATCAAGTGAGTTGTTTGGTGTTTGTGGAAATATAGCTAGATGTCTTGGTACAAGGTATAGGCTTCAACTTCATTCTTTGATATGATTCTCAAATTTTAAGAATAAGAAAATTCTATATTTCTTCAAGTCATCTAGAACTTTCTTATAACATAAATATCACTTTTATAAAAATAAATAAAAAGCCAAATGATAATTTTTTTTTGAAAAATTCAATAAATAGTTAAGACATTAAAAGAAATATTCATATAAATATTATAAAATATTGAAAATATATATTAATATAAATATAAAAATAATAATATTAATAATATAAAATATTATATTTGAGCAACAAGGGATAGCTCAGTTGGACTTCCCGTTCCTAAGTAACTTGCCAATTGGGAGGTCACAGGGTCAAATATCCTCAACGTCCTTGGGTTTAGGCCCGACATATTAGGCCAGAGGGTAGATCCCTTCAAGTGGATTTGCCTAGATTATTGCTCGTGGATGTAGCTAATCATGGGGTAGATCCCTTCAAGTGGATTTACCTGAATTATTCAGGGTCAATGCCCTTGGGTTTAGGCCCGACATATTAGGCCAGAGGGTAGATCCCTTCAAGTGGATTTGCCCAGATTATTGCTCGTGGATGTAGCTAATCATGGGGTACATCCCTTCAAGTGGATTTACCCGAATTATTGCCCGTAAACACTATAACTTTCATTGCTTAATGTCAAACTAATATTGGTCAACAAGAAAGTCTAAAATTGGTCAACAAGAAAGTCTAATAATAGGTTGACAATCCACCCTATCACCATCTAATTTATGCTTAATATATTTTAACTTATTATATTATTGATGAAAAATATAACCTCACTTTATTTTAATAAATTAATGATTAAGAAAATCACAATATTTATTTATTTTTATTATATTTAAATATAAAATAAAAATTAGAGGTGGTAGGAGGTGGAGGGGTGCTCTCAAAGCTCAAGGAAGTTAAAGTTGTAGAGTATTCATGGGACTTAGGATGCATGACAAACAACCAAGCTGAAGCTTATGCTCTCTGCCAGAGATTCAAGTAGCCTAAGAAAAATAGGTAACTTCTCTTACTATTTTGGGAGACTCCCTTCTTCTTATTCAACATTTGATGAAGGGCACCTCTTTGAGGGACAAAAAAATAGAAAGTCTTACGAAAATAATTGTCAAAGCCTTAGAAGAGTTTTCTTCCATAGCGTATTTCCATGTTCTTTGTGATGTCATTAAAGGTGTGGACGTATGTGCTAATAAAGTGTAAATTAAGATTGAGAAATTTAAAAATCAATGTGTGAATCAGCCTCTCTCCTATTCCTTAGAGCTAAACGAATTGACATTACACATTTATGAAGGCTCTCTCCCATTCCTTAGAGCTAAAGGAATTGACATTACACATTTATGAAGGATTGCATTATCACTTTTGATTTTTGGTGGGTAAGTTTGTTAGATATATACCTACAAAACCCCATTTTTTTTTTTAGATCTGGAGTGTGAAAAAATTTATATTCTAGTTAGATAAAAAGATTAGTGAGATCCAAACATAAATTTGCATATAAATACATTTTTTTTATTTTGTTATATATAAATATAAATTATTATAAAATAAATTTTAACATTTTTCAAATTAACACTGGCTTAATTTGTTTGTAATGTAGATGTTTGCCCAATTTTTATTTATTTTTTGAAAAGAAACATTATTAAGATTATAAAATATACACATTAAAAAATAATTTCAAGTGAGCTTGAGAGTTTGCCTTTTTTTTTAATAAAATTATTACTATTAAGATATGTAATTTTCTTTTTGAATTTTTAAAATTATTTAAAAATAATTAAAATATTATAGATTTAAGGTTTTTATGATTTGTTAATTAGTTTATGAGTTTATCCGTATTAAAATTAATTAATGTATTTATGTTTCGAACTATTTTATGTGATTAATTTTCAGGAAAATAAAAAATGTGATAGTTTGATATGATCCTATAAAGGTAAATATGCTAAAAAGACTTAGAAGATTAAAGTGCTAAGAAATTAATACAAATTTTAAAATTATTTTAATATTAAAATATATTTATTTGATAAAGGAATTATTAAGGTTAAAAACAATATAACAATCTGATATTTATTTGATATAACTATTCCGCTCTTTTCACCTAAATTAATTTTTTAAGTTTATTCCAAAACCCCCTTACTATATCAGGATCCCCTCATCAAATTCTTCTTTGACCATAGCCAGTAATAAAGCATTACTACCCTGGCTATATGGTCTCCTTTCATCTTCTCTGTTAGATACAAAAAAGAAAATGCAAGTCAGAGCGTTGGAGCCAATTTAAATTTTAGAGTCCATTCATCACCCCACCAAACTTCCAGAGACAAAATTAGTGCGTGTCCCTTTTGTCATTTCCCGTGAAACGAAGACCTCTATTCAGCTTCTGCACATTCGACTAAGACAGCAATGGGTAAGGTTACTATTACGTATTTACTGGATTCCTGCATTACACAACAATGCAACTGGTGGACTTTTACAGACACAAACTTTGCTCTGCCATAACAAAAATCACTTGAAATAGACATTCTATTTTATGAAATATTTTGTAATCCTAACATCATGCCTTTGTTCATTATTTACTTTAATCGTTTTCAGTATAACTGGAAACCTTAATTTTAGGTTCGCTGCAGAATACAGATTCATTGCATAAGAAGAAAGCCATACATTCGCAATACTTGTTTTGGGCCAGCAGACCTTCCAGTCCTCCTCCTTATGACAGTCACATATATTTGTCACGAGCTTCTTATTTTTTCAGATTTTGAGAAGCAGAATCTCGTGGTTCATTGTGTATAGACAGATAAGGAAAGCATCTCCATTCATCCAGACATTTTATTTACAGTCTCCAAAAATGTTTCAATCCGGGTATTTACAGTGAAGGCTCAGCGAAGGAGGGGTTGCGAACTGTTTACTGTAAATGCATCGATTCTCATAAAAACGAAACAAGCTGTATGGGCAGAGTACAGTATTTCACTAAATACAATTTACATATTTAGTAATAGCTTTTACGAGAGGACTAAATTAACTGCAGGGAAACAGGCGCCCCAGCGGTGTTCGCCCTAACTGAACGGAGGAGAATCTGTCAATTTAGCATTGGATTGACCTAATTCCATGAAAGCGAACCGGAACGGCATGGAACCGGCCATGCAGGGATGACGATAGGTGGTGTCAGAAAAGAAAACCATGAAACACTACCCACGTTTTGGAGACGGCCCACCACGTGGCCAGGTTCTGATATCATTGTGTCCACGTGACCCACACAATGACTGCTCCACTTGACCTAAACCCAGTTCCAGAAGAAACGTATTTGTGTTTCCTGCGGCATCTAGTTGTTGTGTTGGAATATCAACAGTAATGTTTTGCTCTTTCATAAGATTGATGATGACCGTTAATTGTGGCTAAAATTAAATTCGGTTTATGCATCACGGCGTTACGAGACCTGAAAAATTAGTTGGTCTGTTTGAAAAAAATATCTTTATATTTGAAATTAATGTAAAAAGTATTTATAATAATTATAATTTTGATAAATAAAGGTGTTATTATATATGAGAGAGAGTATATTCAATAGAAATTGTAATTTAATAGGGATGTGTTAAAAACATTTTAAATTTTTTATTTTATTTTAAATAAGTTTAATGTTATAAGAATGACACAATTTTTTTTTGAAGAGTGCATTAAATTTAAAAAATGGTAAAGATTTATTTAATGATGAACATCATTGAGAGTTTTGTTGATTTCATTTTTTTCGGGTTAATTAGAATAAAGAGATATTTTTAAATTAGTGTTCATTATTGGTATAAATATAAATTTTTTATTTTTTATTAAATTTAATTTTGATGATTTTTTTTATTTTTTATTTTTTTAATGATATAGTCTATTTTTCTATTTTTATATTAATTTTAATCGATGTAAGTGGTTTTTTTTGGAATTTAAAATAATTATAAAAAAATATTGTAAATTATGTTATTTATTTTATTGTTGTATATTACATGTGGATCATGATCATGCCACAGTGTGGAAAGAGTCATTTTGGGTTTATTGTGTTTTATTTCGAGATTATAAGTTATAAATTAGTTTTGGATTTTGAATAAAAATTTATTGTGTCATTTTACATTCTTACTTGTTTGTTTCATTATGATGTTGGAATGCATTGACACATTTCTATGTCAAATAAGTAATTAGACGTATCACATGTTGCTTGTTTTGACCTTGCAATTGTTACCATATGTTCATTGTAGTTTCACTTGATGAGAGCAAAATTAATTCAAACTTCATCTTCTACATTGAATAATGACACTGTACATCTATTGTGAATAAGGAGTAACCTTTAATAGCAATAAGGAGGCTTACTATAATCAGGCCACCCTAGGTTATCATTTGACCAATATATTATGTTGTTGGAGATTCCTTGACCATTAGGCCCTTGGATAAGAAAAGCTTTCTATAACACATTTGGTACCCATAACCTTACATTTGATAACATATACACCTTACCAATGCACTACCAACACATTTGATACCCATGACCTTGCATTTGGTAACATATACACCTAAACAACGCACTATCCTTTATGTGACGAGTTAATGTACCTTAATTATATTATGGCGTGCCATGTGAATTTTTATTACGTGGTGTGATTTCATTGTGACATCTCACTTGACTCGCGTGATGTGTGAGTGAGGGATTGTTAAAATCAAACTCAAAGATCTCAGGGTGGAAATCTTTCAATAAGTATTAGGGTTCCTACCCCCGTGCCCCCCCACCCTTCCTCTCCCTCATTCACCATTTGCACTATTGGAGTTTAATAATTGGATGCTATACAAGTTTTATGAGGGTTTATCCTTTTCTTGGGTTCTTAGACCCTTCAACATTTTGTAGTATTATCTTCTCAAACATTGTTCCTACCCACCTCGAAGTAGACTGGTTTAATTGGTGAATATTTTGGTTTAAGGTGGAAGCTTAAACACTTAGCAGTTTGATGCTACCATGGGAGCATCAACAGGTAATAGCCAACCCAGAAGTTTCTCAAATTTATTAACTAAGTTTCTTCTTAGTGCATTCCTTTCTTAGAGCTTTAAGAAGGTTGATAGCTAACTGAGGTTTTATTTCTCTATATAGGTCCATGGAACTCAAAATGGGGCTTTGGTCTTTCCATTCAATGCTTTAGTGTTTTTCCTACTATATTAAAGAGTTATTCAACTATTATTTATGTTAATTTCTTTATTCAAAGAGAATAATTTCATCTCTGGCTTGAGATTTGGCACCCTCTTTTTTGTCATGTGAGGGTTATTAGTAGGTAAAATTACTAGGGATTCTCATTTATCCATTTGTTTCCTTTATTACTCCCAAATTTATCTGAAGGGTTTTCTTTTTTCTTTGGTTTCTTTTTACATTTGGACACCCCTCTCTACTTACACAGACCTGGGTAGAGTTGTTTTATTAGCCTCAACAAGGCTTCTAGATATTGGTCTTGAAGATAGGATTTTTGTGCTACCATACAGGTAAATGTTGTCGTTAGGGTTAATTTCTCTGTAATTTCTTTTCAAGTTATTATTGATGGTGCTGGAAACCACCAACATACAGGGGATCTCTCCAATATAAAGTCCCAATTAGACCTCACGCCATTTGGTTTAGGAGCCCCATCCAGAATATGGTTTGCTTGCCATAATCTTAAAGATTTTCCTTGGATTCAATAGTTAGCATAAGAGAGAAAAACACATGTACTTTCAAATGAGAAAGTAAGTAATCCTTGTGAAATGTTCAATTGCAATATGTATCAAGATTATTTCATTAAAAATGAAGCGAAAGTGAGCCTTTAGAAGAAAAACAGTAGTACCATTCTAATAAAGACACACACACACATACAAACGAAAGAATTGTTAACCATCTAGCGAAATAGTTTACATAGAGATAACAATCATTAAAGAAAATACAACACACATCCAACAAGATGAGTACTAAATCCAATGAAATAGTTCAATTTATTCAGTACATAAGGACATAAATGAATACCACAAACATCTAAATAATAGTCTTACAACATTCCTGATATATGCATGAAAGTGTGTTGACTCGATGAGATTCTATTATTAAGAAAAAGTTCCAAGGTACATCATTACGATGAGACACTACTAGCACTAATAGTGGAGCATTAAGCCACTACTTTCTCCTCAAAAGAAAAAATCTCCTCTCTAATGGCTAGTTTGAGAAGCCAAGGTGAAAATTATTTTACTTGAGTAATGAGGCTTCTTTTATAACAACGGGGATGACCTTTCATATTCCCACATTATTGTTGAACTACCCCCATAACTCTTTGACTTCTAATATGACCTTTGGACTTCTGCATGAATTTTGGACTTTCCTAAACGATTATTTTGTTTATATGTGACTCTTGGACTCTCCAAATATTTACATTTACAATATTCCAAAAATACATAATCATTTTCCACATCACATTGTGGCAGCAACAAAGCAAGTTATTGATGTTGATGACTTGTAGTCCGATGAATTGTAACATGAATTCTTTGAGAAATGACAATAATGCCACTATGTCTTCAATACTTGCTATGGACCTTGCATTGTAATTTCTCTTTTCCCTTCAAAGGGTCATGATCCGGATTTAAACAAGAATGCAATAAAATATAGGACTAACGATGAATACAAAGATGCAACAGAAACAATGCTTCATTTCATTAATGTAAAATATTGAAATATGCTTACAAAAAGAAATGGAAATAAACCAGCTAGGGCGATGATAACTTATCTCTAAGAAGAGATGTGGCAGCCACATGCCTCTGAATTGTGTTACAATGAGGTTTGAAGGCCTATTTATTGTTGAGAAATAATGGAAAACCCTAAAAATCCAAAAACCTAACCCTAGGAGATGAAATGCCAAATTGTGGGCCCCGTTTTGGGTAAATTGGTACATCACCTCCCCGGGGTTGTAACTTTGGCATACAATCTCCATTTGACAAGCACAATATCTCATTAGAAAAATCTATCTGAGGAATGCAACTTTGGGAAGAGCAACATTGATCCATGGACCCACGTTAATCCCAGTTTTCCCAAAACACGTTGTTTAGGGCCTCAAAACAGCTCCGGAAGTTCAAGACCCAAAAACTGCTAAAAATAGTAAACTGTGCTACAATTAAGGAAGCTGAAAAACTGAAAGAGAAAGTCGTGGTGGTCCAAGTGGGATAGGTGGGTGGCCACCAACATCCACCTGGATCATTCCTCCCCCCTTAGGAAGAAATGGTCCCCATTACGTTGAGTTCCTCCATGATATGAGGAAACTTCATGCTAAACTTGGTCCTTGGTGAGCTGTTCTACAACCTTTGTTGTGTCTAGTAATGGTGGGAAGCATGGTCGATGACAGTCCACATTGAACACTCGGTGCAAGAAAAGGAATAGGGGAATGTTGTGCTCCAAAGCATTGTTTCCCACAACCTTGGTAATGGTGTAAGGACCATGTCAGAGTCATCGAAGCTTCTGATGGGCTCTTCTAAGGTGTTCTTCCTGTAGATGCAACTAGACTTTGTTTCCCACCTGAAACTTGTGTAGTACCCCTATGGGTGAGGAGAAGTTGTTCCTGTGTTCTTTCATGACCGTATCCCTCTACTGCTGCTACGTGGAGGAACCCTTCGCGAGGGTCATGGATGTGGCAATGATGTTCTCCTTACTTTGGGAGTGAACCAAATAGAAAATGAATTTCCTAGTCTGGGAGATGAGCTTGCTGCCTTTCTTAGTAGTGATCAAAGAGATGGTGGTAGGTGGGGCTACCTTTGGTATCCTGTATAATGAATTACCCAAAGAAATAATAATAGCGTGAGGCCTTGACTCATACACAGCATGTTACCTCCATAAGTATGGTTGGCCTAATAGTGCATCACAAACATCAAGAGGTGCAACATCACACAATACCTCATCTGTGAAGGGCTTGATGCTGTAGAGAAGGCAAAACTGTTGGCGGAC
Organism: Pinus taeda; assembly: GCA_000404065.3. NCBI lineage: Eukaryota > Viridiplantae > Streptophyta > Pinopsida > Pinales > Pinaceae > Pinus > Pinus taeda. Next base: position 27,395 of record APFE031469148.1, read on the forward strand.
TCGAAGATCTTGTCCTTGGTGAAGCCACCCGATACTGTACGGCTGCAGGTGTGGTGTAGTTGGTTGGTCTAACTGCTTCACGACCTCTGCTGAAATGATATTCTTTTGGCTCCCATTGTCAACAACGAATTGCTGCGACAAACCCTTCAACCACATCTATGAGTGGAAAGGACGCTCCCCCTCCTCTAGATCTTTGGGCTCATTCTTTTGGATCTTGGAAGTGGAAACAGTGGTGCTGGGCTCCACGTCAATGATCTACTTCCCTTTGCCATTCCCCTTGTCAGGTTTTGACTCTGGGTCAGGGCATGCATCTAATTCTAAAGCCTTCAACTTAGCCACCAACAATTGCTTGGTCAACTACTCACTTGTGTTGTGAGTGGGGCTCTTGTGGAACTCACACAACTTTCCTATGTCCTTCTTTGACTTCATGGTGTTGTTCTTTTCTTGTGGCCTTGACAGGTTGCCTTGGGTTACCCCACCTTGGCTTTGTCCTTTGTTCTTCGGATTCACAGATCCAAAGTCTCACTTCTTTTGTTTAAACTTCTGCTTGATTTTGATAGTGTGTCGGTATGTCATGTCGAGCGAGGAGATGTTCAAGAACTCCATCTGATCCTGGATGTATCTGTGTAGGAAGTTGCAGCATTTGAGTATCAAATGCATCTCAAAATCCTTGATACCTAATTGTGTACGAAGGGTATGAAAAATGTCTGTGAACTCTAGCACATCTTAGTCCCTTCCCTTCCATCGCATCGTCCACTTTATGTATTTTTCCTCATAAATTTTGACAGGGTAGTACTACTCCTTGATGGCATCCCAGAATGAATTCCAAGTGGGTGCAGTTGAAAATACTGAGCCCGTACTTTCATCCTTTTGCTCACAGTAGGTTTCCCACCAGTCCTTGACATGGGGGGCTGCTTTGAGAAGAGTGAAAATAATCTTTTCTCGACTGGAAAAATCATGAACAAAAAAATACCCATCTAGCATATTTAACCATTTATCTAGGACATCTGCGTCTATTTGACCCTCGAATATGGGGATTTCAAAATTAAATTGTACCTTAAAGGGTGCGGCGTTTCTAGAGTATCTCTTGGAAGCTGATGCGTCGCCTCTAGGTAGCCGCTAAAGGATCTGGGTGAAGTTTTCCATCGTTGCGTTCCTTTGTTGCTCGAGGGCTTCTTCAAGCAAGATTTTGATAGGATCTCCTGCCCCCTCGTCTTTCTTTTCATCCACCATGGGAGGCCATCAGGATTTGCAAGGATGATCTTGCAAAGGTTCAACCAGGTAGAGCCCTAGCTCCTTATATCCTGACCTCGTTGGGGACATGCAAAGAAAAACAGAGAAAAAGTAGACCCCTCTGATACCACTGATCCAGATTTAAATAGGAACACAATAAAATATAGAAATAACCATGAATACAGAGGTGCAACAGAAATAATGCTTCATTTCATTATGTAAAATACTGAAATATGCTTACAAACATAAATGGAAATAAACCAGCAAGGGCGATGGTATCTTATCTCTAAGAAGAGATGTGTGTTACATAGTAATTTGTCACTGTCTTCATCTCAACCCCTCTGCTGTGTCATGTATCAAATACACATGTCCATATCTTTCCACTTATTCAGAAAGATTAAATAGTGCTCTCTAATGCTGAAGAACTGACCCTTTTTCCTAAGTTTTGGCATCGTCACTAGTAAACCCTTAAAATAAGCGATGGTTCTCTATCATGCATTGTATCCTTACGACGTCGTCGCTAGTCCCTAGTTCATGACCTACGACGATCCAGATTTAGCGAATTTGTTCAAACAGTCAGCCTTCTAGGTGTTTCTTGACCTACCTCCCTTAAGGATAAGCTCCCTCTCCCTCATTTCATGGATACTCATTCTTATATAAAATCACTCACCATTGCTATGATCTGCTAGTTCTTTAGTTCTTTTAGTTGGCCAGTGCTGCTGGTTCTTTAAAGTTTAGTAGATAGTTTTGGTGTGAGTCTGACAAGTGTGGGATTGCAAGTAGTTTGGTGAGAAGTTTTGGGGTGCCTTAACCTTGTATTAAAGCTTGTGAGTGAGAGAGAGATATTGTCTATTTGGGAGACCCATTCTTGAGAGTGAATGCTTGAAGAAACATACTGGCTAGATCCTCCGAGAAGGCTTGCAATGTCAAGACTTGGTTGTAAGCTTTTCTCTTGATTCATTTTAATACAATCAATGATGATTTCCTATATCTTGTGCATAATTTACTTGATAGCTTATGATTTCTTGACTTTATGAGTAAATAGATCATTGTTGTCGATTACATGCTCTGTTGTTTTCTTGTGGTGTTTCAGGTTGATTGCTCATTAAGGAGAAGGAAACAAAAGCTGGAGTAGCGCAACGGAACATCATCAACCACTGGTTTAAGGTAGGCCTCCAATGATGACTATTTAAGGGAATTAATTGTTGTTTTGTCTTTGCTGTGACTAGAGCCACTCTAGGGCTAGAGGGGTTTCCTCTATCCGTAGAGGGAACACTTTCCTACTTCACAAGTTGGCGAGTCCGCTGGGGAGTCCTTTGTATGTTTTTTCTCTTGTTTGCTTTTGTTTGGTTTTGATTTAGTGTCTCTTGAATTTTGGGGTTAAACCATCAGTTTTTTGGGTTACCTGGGTCAATCTAGGAATTCCCCTTATTGCTTGGAAAGATTATCTGGTGTCATTTAGGTTATTTTACTTTGTCTTTTGCTTAAATAAGATCATCACTGAAGATAGCCTAACAGTCGCAACGACATCGCTGATATTCTAGCTTTGTACCCGTGACTATTTGGCTTTCGTCTCGGGTTTCTAGTTTAATTCTCGTGACGACTCTTGAAATCAGACCATCTCTGAAAATAAGTGTACCTTAGCGACTAGTATCTAGTTGTCAATGTAACACTTGTGACGACGTATCTAGTTGTCAGTGTAACACTTGCAACTTGTCTCTAGTTGTCAGTGTAACACCTGCAACGATTCCTATAAAGTTGTTTTTACAACTTTACCTCCTAAATCCATCTGTCTTGTTTATCCCCTGCTATTTCTTGTCTCTCATTAGCTTGTTTTGATTGATTTTGGTTAAGGTACTGTCTCGTTGATTTCATTTGAGTGAATCTTGTGTTTTTAGACTCTGTGACCTAGCTCTCTTAGGCTTTTCAAACTATTTTCTTAGGTTGCTTGTCTATCCAAAGTTCATCTACAACCATCTTATTGATTTGCTTGAAGTTTTTGCCACTTGTTTTGCTGGTCGATTTTTAGTGTTGATTGTTGAACCAAATTTTCATATTGATTCAATTTCTTCACTACGAAGCATAGATCACAATTGTTTGGATCGATCAGATTTGCACTTGCTTGTTTGTCTCTCTAAATTCAAAACAAAGGAAAATTAAGGGATTGCTTTCATTTGATATACGAAAGTGAAAGTATATGTGCATTTTAAATTTTCATGTTTGAGAAATTGAAAAGAGAACTATAAATCTTTCATTAGTAGTATCGATGCATCGTGAGTTGAGTGTGTTGATGCATTGTGTTCTTAGAACTTGCATTAGCTTGTCTTGGTTTTGTGTTTGCTTGGGAATGAGCTTTGTACCCTCGTTTAAGTAGGTGTTCATCGAAACGATCGATGCTTTACTCATTGTAGTTGCATCCTAGGGTTTTTGATATACATATGGTAGGGCCTAGAAATTGAAACCTAACTCAAGATCAACTCTAAAATAAACTGAATGAAATTAACAACACATTGGAACTTAACGCACATTATTTAGAGGTGTAGGCTAGAGACGTGTTCCGGCGTCATTAAACCTAGTCACTATTTCTTTCGCTTAAGGTTGGGTGATTCCTCCTTCTGTGACTCAATAGCTTCCTAGTACGAACTTGTGCTCCCAGTACCATCAAGTATATATCAGGAGACCCCACTAGGTTATCATCCTACATCCCTAGGAAGCTGTGTCTATCGCCTTGTGAACCGTAACACACTAAACACAACATTCGGGAAGATTGACTGTCGTACGGAAAGTCCTTGGTCATTTCTATTTCATTTGATCACCAAGGTGTATATGCAGTTTTACGGTTTATCTAGTAAACCTTTTGCCTAGTTCTCTAGAGTTGTCACTTTCGTTCCTTTTCGACTCCTTAAAAGAAAAGGTCCATTTGAGCACTTGTCATTTTAGGCTCATTAAACCTCAAAAGAGATAGAGTCACCTTTTCATCCTTTTCTTGACTCTTGAAACATGAAAAGGTCAACTTTTGTTCCTGTGTCATAAAATTTACTACCCATGAAATATTCCTGGTAACAGTTCAAGTTCTTGATTACAGTGCAAGTGTTTTTTAGGCTCGTTCCAAATGACAACCTTCCTCAAGTCTACCAGCCAAGGGCTTACCCTAGATGGAACTCCTGGTCCATTTCCTCCATTTGGAAATGTTGGTGCTCCATATATGGCAACATTGTCCTTGCCTGGGTTAACCATCGGTTTGCCCATTTGGTTGTTTTCAACCTCGGTGGTCCCGAGTGTCATGACTCCTATTCCACCATCTCCTTCATCTGAATCACGACACGATGATTACAAGGTTGAGCCTATTCATTCTTCCCCTATTCCTTCATCTTCATCTCCTACTCCGCCTAGTGAAAGTTCCACATCTAGTAACCAGGAGACTAAGAAGAAGAAGAAGAAGACAAAGAAGAAGAAGAAGTACAATAAGCACAAAGCCACCCATGCAACTATTTCCCCAAGTACATCTAAGGTTAGAACACCTTCTACTGCGGAAGGTTAATTTTCCTTGTAAATTGTGCAAGGGTGACCATCTTCTTCTTGATTGTCTTGGAATTCCTAAGATCTTAGAAGTATGGTCTCACGATCTCGCTCATCCCTCATCGTCCTCTAAACCTCATGTCGATGTTCAATCCTCAATTGGAAGTGGTAAGAAGAAAGGGAAGATTTGATTCCCCTGTAGGCTATGTGAAGGCAACCATCCCCTTCACCTTTTTTTGCTCATGGATAAAGCTTCCTCTGTTTTGGAAAGTCTTACAGCTTCTTCGCCTCCACTTCTAGTTGGTTATCAGAGGCTCTCTTCAGAACCTCTCTCGTTTGACAAAGAGCTTAACTTAGATTCTTCTCTTGTCCACCCTTCTCTTCCCGAACCTGGCTGTGCTCAACCTGTTCTTGACCAACCATTGGTCGGAAAGAGTGTTGACTTGGATTCACCACCAGTTGTCCACTCTGTTCCCAATGAGCATCATGATCATTCTGCTTATGTTCTTCTTGTCTTGTTAGATTCTCCTGAGTCTGAGAATGACCCTCCTATCCAAGCTGATTCTGAGGGTCCTTCTTCGGTTCCTGTTGAGCATGGGGGCAATGATATGATACCCCCACCAAGTAGTTTAGTCTTTTCCTTCGACTAGAGTCACTTGACAACTTTTCGCCTTCCATCCTATGTGCCTTTTCAGATTACAGCACATGCCTATGATAAGGCAGTAGCTGGTTCTGTCTTGGATGAGGGTGCGTCGATTAGCCTCTTGCCTTTCACTAATTGGCAAGCTTTGGGCTCCCCACAGCTTGTGCCAGTCACGTAGAATCTGTTGGCATTTGACAGAGGAACCAGTCAACCTTTACGGATCCTTCGGAAGTTTCTTGTTACTTTGGGAGGAAAAACCATCTATATAGACATGATGGTTGTCCAAGGTGCTTTAGATTTTAGTCTTCTCCTTGGCCATGATTATATTTATGCCATGGGATCTCTTGTTTCTTCACTTTTCCATGTGGTTTGTTTTCTACATGATGGAAGAATGGTGACTATTGATCAATTGTCATTCTTTAGTCACACAGTACCTTCTGTATCACTGTCGTCCCCTATCGATTCTTGCTCACAAGCAGTACCTTCCTTACCATAGGTCAATTATGTGGCTACCCGTTCTGCCTCCGCATTTGTTGATGATCATGCATATGGTCTCGTACATCATGTACTAGGGGCATTAGAACTCGATCTGTCATTGGTGCCTAATGACATGTGTTCCTCCCAATGCATGGTTCTTCCCTCCAGTGAAGATCTCTTGGGAGTCATGTTCTCATATTTCCCATGAACAGGGGTGACGAGCATAGTTCCCGATATTATGTCAAGCTTGTTAAAAAATGAATCGAGTTTTGAGGAAAGTTCTTGATCTTGTGTCAACCTCATTAAAAAATGAAACAGGGTTATGAGGATAGTTCTTTTACTGTGTCAACCTCATTAAAAAATGAAACAACCCCCTTTCCAAATCGAGTCTATGATTAAGATCTCGTAAAATCCAAGTCAAATCTTTCCAAGATCTTGAAAGTGAACCTTCATTCCATCCACCTCATTGACTGCAATGAAGCTTTGGGGGCATGCACATCGATTTGCGTCATTATGCTGGGGGCATGTGAACTTATAACAAGAATAGTTTTTCGTTTCAAGCTTGTGTAAACATGAAACCGAATCCAAGCAGAGTTCTCCATGGTTCAAGCTTGTGTAAAAATGAACCCATACGCAATTTACATCTCATGATTGCCATTTTTATCCCCTAATTTTTGCTAGATGAGCCTTGGTTGTTTCATTCCATCGCCACCATCTCTTTGGCCAATCATATGCTTTCACGTGGTTGTTTGTCCTTTCCTGAGGAACCGCAGTGATGAGTGGTTTTATTAGCCAGCCTCTTGACCATTACATGTTTTGAGTAGTTCCACCATTATAGGAACCAGTTGCTACCCTTTATACCACTCATTCCTCTAGGACAAGTCACCTTTAAGCTCTTTTCTGACTCGTAAAATATGAAAAGATTGTGGAGTTTTTCCTTTTTGACTCACTAAACGGAATAAAAAGACAGTCCACTTTTAGCTCTTTTCTAACCGTATAAATGCGAAAAGATGGTCGGGCTTTTGTTGTTTCATGTTCAATTTTGGTTATGAAATGTCGCGTCCCTGATCATTTTTTTACATTTTCAGGTCAGGAACACTAATTATGAAAAGTACTCCTTGGTTTTAATAGGTCAAGCAGTTCTCTCGGGTATTGTTTTCTACTTTTTTGGGCTCGATAGACACAAATTTACAAAAAAGAACCCCCCTAGAATTTTCTTTTCCGTGTCTTTTTCAAACTCTCTAAACATGAAAAAAACTCCAAGTTTTACCTGTGTCGGACTCGTTAAACCCTGACGACATTGGACTTGTCACCATGACGAGACTCGAGCTTCTCCTCCCTAGGTCTCGTTAAAATATTACTAGGTTGGATTTGTTCGAAGGTCAAACTTACATTACAAGCATATGTTATCCCCTTCAAGCTTGTTTTTCAAAAATAACTAGGGTACTCACCAGCAATGGTGTGGGAAAATTTGGAAGTCATCGTTGGTTACCTATGGCAACTAGTCACTCTTGAACGTCAACACTTTTGCTTTTCGTCAGGTTGGGATATCCTCACATCATCATTGGTCTTTTGAGGTTTTGGGTTGCCATTTTGCCTCATTCCATTTGATCCATGTTGTCTCCATCAGACCTTCGATCCTTTGGTACCAATATGCTGCCACCCTCCAGAGTCATGTCACCAGCATGTTCAAGAGTATAATCCTTCTACCACTTGTTCCTTATCTCATGTCGTTTATGGGGGAAACATTATTTCCCTCTTGTGACAGATCGTCTCCTATCGATGCCAGCTCATTATCTAGGAGATAGGTCTAGATATCCCCTTTAGTACCTTGGAGATTGCATGCCTCAATGGCAAGTTCTTCGCGCTTGACGACAGAATTTTATCCTTGGTCTTTGATTGGGTGATTCCATGAGTGTTTGACTTCAACTCATTTTTCACACTTAGTGGATTGTACTGGACAATACCTTGAGAACCATTGGCATTATTAGTGGTTTCTCTTGTGCTTGTTAATGGTTTTCATCATTGGCTGGTAATCGAGCAACTTTCTATCATGCTCGACGTCAGCACATTTGTTCGCATGCTAGAATTTGTACTAAGATCAGTTATGATTTCAAGACCCCAGACTAAGATTACATATGTTTGGGCTGCATGGATTGGTTCGTGATTACTTACATGACTCTTTGATTGGATGGCTATGACCATACCTGAGTCTTCATGGATGGCTGCGACCATACCTTCATCATTATACATGGTCTTATCAACTGGGTGGCTGCGTCCACACCACAGACCAAGTTTCATATGTCTTTTGGATGGCTATGCCCATGCCTAGACTACATGTATTTCACTATCAGAGATATCAGTTGTACTTGCGCCTACAAGTTCTTCAAGGTGGTGTTCCAGTTTAGACAGTTTTGTAAATCAAATCACCCCTCCTGTTACACCCAGGTTGTTCCCTATGACTCCCAAGAGAATACGGCCGGGGTAACTACTAACCAATGTTTGGACTACAGCTTCTAGCCCAGCTGTAATCAGAGAGGGCTCTCTCTGTGAGATTTGTCACTACTTTAATGGAGTTTTTAGGCTAGCTATGAGGTGCGGGTTTGTTTGTTTTTTGTGTTTGGTTGGGGGGATGTTTTCTGATAGTTTTGAAATGTTCTCTGTAGAGTAGTTAATCCATTGGGCAATGGGGTCTGTAGCGGTTGTTTCCTTGAAATCTTGGCTTGAGTGAAACTGGAATTACAGGGCCTGTATGTGTTTCATGAAACAAACTGTAAATTGTGAGGTTGAAGTGTGAATCAACTAGTAAAAAGCAATTAAGAATTCTTTACTGAGCTGGGCTGTGAGAATGGGGCCTATTACTTAGGAGCAATATCTGAATTCCTGAAATAATAGGTCACTATGATGAAATAGTTTGAAAGGTAGCAATTAAGAATTACACTTTCATTACTATAGTTGAGGAAAACATTTATAATAGCTTGGATTGAGCTCAAGGTAATCTGTGATTAAATCCTGAGACTATTCTTTTTCCTTGCTATTAAGATATGTAATATATGGAATACATGAATGAAAAAAGATAGTAAACATATAACAGAGAGAAACAAGGAAACTTATTGAGCCATGAAACACGCAGGAATCCTGCAATTTTCAGTCATACACCATCAAGACATCAAGAGACACAACGCTTTAGAAATCCCATCATCCTTTGTATTAGTAGTCTGAAATATTTACAATAGAAGAGCTACAGAATAGATATCAAGAGATTTCTTACATCCGGAGTCCAACCCCTGCTAACAAATGGAAGGGGGAATATATAGAAGTCTATTACAAAATATCTCAGGCATTGAGTCATCTGAGAGGGAAAATATCTTCTTTTACTCGTACAGGGTTTGCAGATGAGAAGTTATTACAATCTTAAATGAGTTATAAAAGGCTCTTAACTCCTGTCAGAGCAATTTTGACCTTTGAGGCTCACGGAGTCGGTTGAGCGGCTTTGACATAACTGCTGAATGACGTGTCTGTGCAGTTGTAACTTCCTGTGTCTTCTCGGCCCTGTCACCTGTGACTGCTGATGCTGCTGTTGTGGCCGAGTACCTTTGCTGAGTTGGCTCAGCCTCTGTCTTCATACCTGCTGATCTGTCTTTGTCTTGCTGTGTATGAGATTCAAAGTATTTCTCAAAGGCAAAATTGCAATTACTGACTTTGGTTCAACAGTAATCATATTAAGTCGTTCCATGTATCTGATGGAGGCAACTAATGTCTCAAAATTGACCCCATGGTCTCATCAGCCTCTGTATATTTATAAAAATGAGGGGGCTCATCAAATAAATGTGTAATTTCATTCCTAATAAAAAATAAATCATCTATTCTATCAAAAAGAATCTGCCCTGTTACTGGGCCTGCTTCTGCCGATGTACTAGGTGCCTCTGCAATCTGTGTTGCTGCAAAATTGCTTACTCTCTTGACATATTTCTCATGGGAGAGTAATTTTCCTGATGGATCCAATGGGCTAGGGAGCCCCTTGTTCTGTAAAGCCATCAACCTGTTCTGAAATTTATTGATATCAGCTTGCATATCCCGGGTTCTTCTTTCCAGGGTCTGAATCAGGTCTCTCAGTGTCAGGACTCTTTTTATTAGGGAGATGGTCTCTGTTCTGTTTCCAATCCCCATCCTTACCAGTTGGGAGCTTGTCCTGTAGTTCAGCACGTCTATCATCTTAGTGGCAATCTCAGGCATGCTGCCTAGAGATACCCTTGCCCTGTGTATTTCTTTACGTGCTCTTCCAATGAGTGCTACTTGCTCATATATAGCCTCAATATATTCCCATTGGTTTGTTATTGACTGCCCAATGTTGCCCCAGATGACCCTCTTAAGCTATGCTATGACTTTATCCAATGTGAGCTCTTTTTCCAGCTCAGCAATCCTCTTCTTGAGGGCCTTTACCTCCCTCTCTCTTTCTGCCACATTTTGTTTTGATTTATCATACTTTTCATTTATTTTTGCCAAATTGTCCTGGGCTTGGCTCAGCTCGGACATCTGTGACTCTAGTACCTGTATTTCTTTCCTCGGCTTCTGCATGTCCAGGCTTTCAGCCTGCTCTGTTGTTGGTGCTGAGGTATCCTGGAGCTTCTTGCTACACTTGTTGGCTGGGAGGGGCAGTGTCTTGAGGGGTTTCCTCAAGATTTTTTGTTTCTGGAGGTGGCTGAGAGGATTGCCCTGCCTCCTTCTGCTGCAATGCCGCTTCCAATGTGGCTTTTGATTCCTGCAGCTTTTCCTGTGTTTGGATGAGCTCCTTGTATAATGTCATTAGTAAGGAAGTTGCATCCTTTTCTTGCCTCTGTTGGGAAACCTCATCCGTTTGTGGGTGGAGAGTTGGTGGGATTTTCAATTTCTTCTTTATTGCTGCCATATCAGCATCCC
>APFE031469148.1:70309-106492 GCA_000404065.3 Pinus taeda
CTAATCATGTATGCCAGGTCCATACCCAGTTGATTTAGGTAGCCATCAAAAATGGGAGGGTGCAGCACTGTGTCAGAGTTTGTGATGAATAGTTGATTTAGCTTCAGGATCTGTGCTTCTGTTAATATCTTGGCTCCTTGGTTGATCAGGTCCAGCAGGGACAAGGGGACCAACTTCTTCTGGGTTTTGAATTGTAGCATTTCCCTGATAGCCTCAGGGGTTATGTAGAATACTACTGCACCTTTGGGGTCAAGCACAACCCTCTACATGGGGTCATAGTAGACAGCACATAAGTGAATTAGGTCAGGGAACTGGTTGACCTGAGGGAGCTTGAAAATTGGGAGGGATGATTCCCAAATGGCTAGAATGTTTGTACCATCTTTATGTCTGGCTTTGAGCTCATTCAACAGATGAATGTGGAACTTGCATTTAGATGGGCTGTCCTCTGAGATTTGGTAGTCTAGGTCTGCCAAGTCCTGCCACTCCAACTCTCTCTGGGGGGCATTCAGGGGAGAAACATTGAGGGCTACTGAAGCCATTAGAGTGTCCATTTTTGCTTGGATGCTGTTTGACAGATAATAAAGGTGCTACCTGAGAAAGGAAGTTTTTGAGGAACGCAGGGTTGCAGGGTAGGTTCACAGCAATTGAAATACTATTTGGCTCTCTGAGAAGGCTATTTACCATGTTTAGCAGACCTCTCTTTGATAATTGGAAACAGGTAATGGTTTCCAGTTCACGACTACGCGAACGGAAAAAGGGTTTTCACTGAAAATTCAATCCGAAATGGCTCTGCTAATGGAATTCGACCATCAATTCTTCAAGGGGGAGCAGGGTATGCGTGGTCTTATGGTAAATTCTTAAGTTTCTGCTATGTTCAGGTGTTTTTAGAATTTACATAGAAAAAACCAGGTTTGCAGGGAGGTTCACGGACAAATACCTGTTTAATGGATTCCTTGGGTCGGAACAATAGTTGGGTGCACGCTCTGACGCTCTGTGGTTGGTCTGGACTTGGTTGGCGATTTGTTCGTCGTAACGTGCATGCAGAGCGAGCAGAGGTGTTTTTATAAAAAGTGCTAAAAAGCACGTGAAATTGTTAAAATATGGCTTTTTTGGCTTATTGGCGCGCTTTTTAAATGACGTCAGCATGACGTCAGCAAGTGGGTCCGGGTCAGATGACGTCCGCAAGACGTCATCAGGTGATGTGGTGGCCTAAGACCAGTCCACGGGGGCAGTGAGGTGGCGGCCAGGTGGACGAATGGAGGACAGGGTGCGCTGTCGTGGCGCTCACATAGGCCACAACAGGATGGTCACGCAGGGGGACAGGTGTCTTCATATCGGGCCCCCTCCTATACGGTAAGGAATCTGTCAGAGGGGGCTTCAACGAACTTTGGGAGCGATGCGTGGATCCGCGTGACATCATCATCTGACAGATATCGGACGATATTTGTCGGATGTCGGGGCCCCTCCGAAATCCACGACGACCGTTGGATTTAAGGTGCGAGATCTGACGGCTGTCGGGCAGGGGATATGCGCGGAAGATATTGTCAATGGTGGTTATCTGTCGGATGTCGGCCCCCCCCGAAATCCCCGTCGACCGTAGATCTGGAAAGGCTTGATCGGACGGATATCGGGCCAGCAAGCTGCACGGAGGATATGGCTAATGGGCAGCTTTAAATAATGATATTTATTGGTAACTGTGCTTGGCGAGACCCTTCGGGTATTTAACAGGATTTCAATAGTTTTTAATGTTTTTCTTTTATAAAATCATATATACCCGACGACTTTAGGAAAAGGCGAAAAATAGAGGTTTTTTGTGAAATTTTTCGCATAAGGCATATCAAGGGCAAAACTTAGGATAGGCGGGTTTAATGAATTTTTCATGAAAAATGCGCATAATGGCTCCCGACCTTAGGATAGGGCGGGGAAAGTGGATTTCATCATTTTTTAGCCTTTTAGTGGGTGAAAGGGTGCACAAAAGGGTTTTTTCAAGGGTTTTTAGGCAAAAATGGAGAGTTGGCTAGGTAAATAGGTTCTGATAGAGGAAAGGGGTTGGGATTGGGTTCTTGAGCTTAACCAGATGTTAATCCAATGCCCCAGTAGTGAAACTTATGGCTATAATGCCAAGGAGGGGATATTTATACATTGTTTAGGGTTTATACACCGTGGTGTTTATAATAGTAGGGAAAGTGAAGCATAGGGAGCTAGATAATAGAGTTAGAGGTTAATGTGGGGGGAGAAGGGTAAATGAGGAGTAATACTAATAAGTTTCTTGGAAACAACTTAGTTTAAAGAGTAGATCAAAATGAAAAGATTTTTGCACAAGAAATGTGGCTTCTAAAAGCCATAAGAACCAACATAAAACCTTGAGTCTCTCTTATGAACCAACTTGTGAAGGGGTGTCAGTAATGAATGGTAAAGAAAAGGGAAAAAGGGTAGTTAGACATGCTTCACTATGTTGTTTTGCTTGTACTTGGTTAGCAAAGTACATCTTGGAAGGAACACCATTTCTGCAACCCCATCTACCTACCCAACTATTTTGCCTAGCATTTTTTGTTTCTCCTTGGAGGGTGCACTTGGACTTGCAACCCCTTATGTGCCTTTTCTTTTCCATTGGCCTTTTGCTTTCATTTCCTATCTAGTGCTACCCTTATTTCTTCCAAGGCCCCAGATTAAGCAGTTGGGAACCTTAGTTTCTCTGCCTAACTACTGATCTACCAAGATTAAACAGTTTGAACAGATTCCTTTCTCTATTCTACAACATAAATTGAAAACATGGCATGATCCAGATTGGACTGTTGGGTCATCCATCAAACTTTAATAGGCATGAAGGCATGTACACACCTTGTCTTTCCTTGCATATATGGAATCTTTGTAGCAGCAAGGTAGAGCATATTTGGCACTTGAATTTTCCAATCATGAAATATGAAACCTATTGGTATAGGTATCCAACAGGTCCTTAGAACTGCAAGTGTTCATCATGGATTTGAGAAGAGTCAGTTGGCCGACTTCTGCGCTGAGCTGGGATGCGAAAACGGAATCTATGAGAGCTGGCACTACTTTCTCGGCTGATCTTATGATGCATCTCACAGTCATCCATTGACTGTGTGGCTTGACTAAGTATGCCCAATAGCACTCCCAATTCACTCTGTTCAATGCCCGGATCGCTTTTCCCTTTTCCTGCGCCTTCTCTTTCCATTCTGCCTCTATTCGTGACTTGTTTGGTAGGTATCCCAGGGTGGTTTCTGTGATTAAGTTGGCTCTATGTAAATTTTCATTTACACAGTCTATAAGAACACTTGCATGTGTCGCTACTGCCTCTACCACCTGTTTGATCGTCCCATTTGTTAAAGAGCAATTCTTTATGACTTTCGTTTATTCTGGGTGCATTTGCTCTCTTCCCTTCCTCTCGATCCTGCCAGGCTAGATACTCTGTCACTCGTCTGTCAACCTGGTCATAGCACTTCGCAGGTCTGTCACTTGATTGGTGAGTTTGTCGCTCAGCTCGCAATAGTGACTCCACTGCGATATTTTACGTACCAGCTCTTCCTATTGCTAAAGAAGTTGCTCATTTAAGCTAGTAGACTCTAAAACGAATTCGGGAAGCTTGGGCTCGTCCTTGTGTATTTCTTGTAAAGATTGCAACTGCTTTCCTTTTTCGTCCAGGCTTTTCTGATAGCTTATCTGCATTTGCTAAAAGTCTTCTTGTAGTTTCTCGAGTTGTTTGGATGCTTCACTGCTGGCATTGGCTTGTTGTAGCTGTTGTTGTAGTAGTTGTATTTGGTTTTCTTGCTCCCTCAACAATTGTTGAACTTCCGACACTTTGTCGATAGTCGTAGAAGCATACAATCCTGCGATTTGAGACAACTTCGTGAGGTTTTCTGTCGGTTTGTTGTTAGGGTCTTTCCATAAGATGTCTAAATGTTCAGCGTCCTGTGACAGTGTATTCTCCAGCTTTCTCTTCTTTCTTTGTCTCCTCACCACTTCTTTATGTTGGGGACTAAAGAATACGTCCAGTGGGGGAATTTCCTCTACACTAAGTAGAAGCTTAGAAGGCAGAGCGATATGATTGTGCTCCGTTTCTGAGACACTACTGACCATGGTTAAAACCATTTCTTGTGCTACCTGTGCATCACTCACAGGTGTTCTTGGGACTTGCCCTTCAAGGCTGATTAACCCATTGAAGTTTTCCCACTCTTTATCGAGCTCTGTCGTGACGAGTGGCGATTTAATGACGGGAGGAGGGACATCTTTTGGTGGGGAGGTGATAACTTGCAGTTGTGACATTGCACTTGACTGAGCAATATCCTTGGCTATTTCTTTGCCTTTTCCTTGGTCGCTTGCAGATTTTTTAGAACGTTCAGGTGTTCCTTGGGCAGCGTCAGATTTGGATTTGAAAGTACTGGATTTTTCGCTGAGGCTAACACTGGGAGTAGGCTCTCTGGCGAGCAGGTGTAGCTTTTCTAAGGGAACACTGGCTATCCTTCTTTCTATGAATAACAAAAATCTTTCGAGGTCATCTGCGGATAACCTCGACTTAGCTTCTCGCAAAACTTCCTGGAATGAACTTTTATTTTGAAGAAAGTCATCAAATAAATCTTTCTTTCCGGTGAACACTTTTATTCTGACAATTATAGTGAAATCATGGGCAACATTATTTAGGTCAAAAGGTCGAGCGGAGAATTTAAATAATTGTAGGGACGTCACATTCCCTACTTTGGCAAAAGCATGTCCTACATCGAACAATGAGAAGGCCCCATAAGCTACAGGAAATTGAGGCCATATGGCCTTCTTCTTGTCCTTTAGTTCTTTGGTTAGGCCGCCTTCTAAGCAAGTCTGATAGGAAATTTCCCTAGCCAAAAGTTTGTCGGGGACATACAGAGGTAGGACATGTGGAGGTACAGTGCTCCCAAACACTCTAATATAAGTGAACCATTCTTCCTCGAACCATCTTGCGACGGGGATGATGTCTATTTGCGCTTCGGGTGAGCACCTTGGGGGTTCTTCACCATACATCATTGTATATAGGGGTAAGATGAGCCCGTGGCAAATTTGATAGAAGTGAGGGGAAAACTTTGAATCCCATAATACTTTGTGATAAACATGAATAGGTGACGGGTCCTGGGTAGTCCATTTCCAACCCATAGTTGGAAATTTAGATACGTAGCAAATAGAATCCATAATGTAGGTAGACAGATAAAAAGGAGGATAGACCCTTTGTGACAAGGATCTCTTAGAACGATAATTCATGACAACAGTGTATAAATTATCAGAAAATATTTTGGCCCAATCCACGAGATCAGCATTTGTGGCAGCGTCTATGAGTGGTAGCCATTCAGATGAAAATTTATTTATGTCTGGCATCCCAAACAGCCTGCACAGCATGGACGTAGCAAAACAATATGGAGAGGTGAGAGAACCAGTGTTGTACATACCATTTTTGTCCCTTTTTAGCGGCTCCTCTCTTCTGGTCCATTCTTTAGTGGTTTCTACCAGGTTTGGGTTCTCTGCTGCAAATTTCTTGACAAATTGCGTGTTGTAGGTCGTTTGAGGCTCAGGAAGATGATACATAAGCTTTAAGTCTTGCGCGGTGAATTATCCTATGAGCCCATGCCCTAGAGCCTTGAATTGTCTGCCTTGTAACTCTGCATTGTCAAGTATCCATCTGATCATATCTGTATACGGCAATATCTTGGATCTAGCTGCTATTCGATGAAGAAATGAACAAGCCAGCTCTTTTAAGGATGCCTCAGAAGAGTTTTGTGGTCCCGCGGCGCTATCGACCTTCATTACTCTGGGATTTTCCTTCTCCAACAGCCTATAGATGCCTTCGCAGGTCGAAATTCCTGCGTCCCTGTTGCATGCAGTGTCTGTGTACAAGGGCGCCATCTCCTTTGCCTTTTCCTTCATCTCGGAGCTTTGGGCTTTATTTTTCTGTCCCATTTGCTCCTGCATTCAGCTTTTGAATCTTCTTATCTCTTAGTTCCTGCAGATTACGAGCGAAGTGGAAATGAATGATTTGGGGTCAGATTATGGTAAGTGGCCTTTCTTTGAATGGCGTGCCCGAAGGATTGACGATTAAATGATTCATGATTTGCTTACATTACATTGAATATTGTGCCATCGCAAGGCGCGCTAATGGAAAATCGCCAGATCGCAGACTGTGCCATCGCGGCGATCGCAATATCGCATGTCGCAACATCGCGGGTCGCAGGAGTTTGATGTTTATTAAGTATTGCCATTTCATTTTTGCGATGTGCGATCTTGTGATCGGTGTTATCGCAGATCAGCAAATTTTGTGGTTTTTCCTTATGAACATTACTTACTGCGATGCGACGTTTAGGCTTAACGTTGGGGGCCTTTGCACATTAATGAAATTTCTTAAAGACCTTTACCTTATCGTAGACTTAGGTCAAAATATTCGAAAGACCGTTTTAAGCCTATGATGGTAGCTTTATTTTGAAGAAGGAAAATTTGATTTTTCTCAAAATTAAATTAGGGGTCCCCTCTTTATGTAGCATTTTGGACAAATACTAAAATAAAAAAAAGGGGGGGTTGTTGCTGGCCACAACAATTGGCGATTCACTTGGGAGAACCAGTTATCTCTGACTTTCTTTTGACGTTTTCCAAACTTCTAAAAATTATAAAAAAAATTCTCAGAAAACTTAAACCTTATTAGAGAAAGATAAAAATATTATACTTCAAACTATCAATGATATTTCGTTTCAACGCCTTTCTATTTACTTGTATTCTTAGCTTGTTATTGCATTTACATCAGTCCTTACTTGATCTTAAATAAAAATTAAAATAAAGTCTTCCCTGTATAGCAGTCCTTTTCAAATATGATTCTTTGTCGCAGGTAGAGCCTCTACTGCCAGCAGGCGTCCATAGCCTCGACAGGGTTACCTATTAACCAGTAATGATCCTTTATCCTGCCTAAGTGTTTACAACTATTCAGAGAAAAACCCATTTTGATACTTTTTTTTTTTTTTTTCTCTAAAGAACAATGTCTTGGTTTGGTGGCCAAATTATGACACAATCATTCACTAGATTTATACTTTTGCTGAACAAGCTGGCTCGTGATGAGACCCCCTGTCTTTTGATTGCAACAATCTTGAGTCGTTGTCCTGTTTTGGTGGAAAATTTTGGCAAAGTCAGCAAGTTATAATATCTGTGATGATGATAAGTCGGCTCGTGATGAGACCTCTTATTCTTTGAGATATAGTGTTTTCATTGGATTGCTTCCCTGAATGCTGCGATTTCCTTTGGTAGGGAGGAAGTCAATTTCTTTCCTTAAGAAAGTTCTGGACAACAATAATAAAGCTTCTTTGGTAATTTCTTTTTCTATAGGGACTCCTCATCTTGTCATTGATGCCTTTCATTGTACTGACGTAAAACAATTGCTTCGCTGAGATTACTTTCTTCAGTTTTTTGGAGTTGAAACTAATATCATATCTAGATTTAAAGTTCTATTGATAATAAAGATCAAGTTTCAAAGAAAAATATTTGTCATTCATAGAAGCAGAAGTTCAAAATCTTGATAGAGAAAAAGGTGTCTTTCGTAAACGTCGAATGCTGTTTGACCAAAGAAAACTTTATTTACGAAGAAAAATTCTTAACAAAATGAGAAGCAGACATTTCCCTAGGGTTGTGTAGACAATAGGGATGATCTTCTTTTCTTATTTTGACTATCAACTTTTTCAAAAATAAAGCTAACTACCTAACTAAACTATTCCTACTCCTACTCTAATTATATACAAAAATTTGACTAGGTGAAATGATATTTCCAATGGAGCCACCTTCTCATTTTAATTCTTACACGTATGCAGCTTTCCAACGTTAGTGTTAAGAATGGAATTTTTCTTGGAATGTTAACGTTGGATGCGGAATAATAATGCATAACTCCAGTTGGGATTTTTTCCGAAATTTCTTTGTCGCAAAATCTTCCTTCCAATTGGATATCTATTGGATCATAAAAATAAGGATGAATTTCTGTTATATCTTGATGATCTTGTAATAGAGGAAGTTCTGTACTTCCTTGACATAGTTTAGCTT
Source organism: Pinus taeda (assembly GCA_000404065.3). NCBI lineage: Eukaryota > Viridiplantae > Streptophyta > Pinopsida > Pinales > Pinaceae > Pinus > Pinus taeda. The sequence goes on from APFE031469148.1 coordinate 78,362, forward strand.
TCCATAATGGTAGCTCGTCTTTTGGATGTTCTTTGATAAGGCGTTGGTCATACCAGAATAATCTATCAAAAAACTGAAAATTTAAAACGCAATCCGATTTTGTACAAAATGAGTGCAAGTGGGAATGATAATAATTTTTTTTTTTTGTACAAATAAAGTTACAGCACAACTGGGATAAGCTTGTAAAATTTTGTTGTTCACAAGAACTGGCCAGGTCATGTGAAACAGAAGATAAATTATGATTGTGAATAGGCATGGGGGTTTCTTCATGGTATGAATCATAGATCGGGATATCGTCTTGGTTAGCAAAATCAGGCGAATGATCTTTGGCCTCGAAATGAGGATTGAATGATATGTTTTCCGAACTAGAATATCTCTCATTTTTTGAGCTTTGATGAGTTACTTGAGATAAATCGATAACATCGTCGTTGGAAAAGTAACCATCATAATTGATTTTACAAGTTTCCCTAGATTCTTCCTTTCGGTCATATATTTTTAGACAAGGAGATTCAAGTGTTCCTTGCTTGGAAACAATCAAGGGATGTTCTATAGCTATCTCTTTATTTTGAAAATCTAACGATGACTTATTTGACTTATCCTTTGTGTTTTTTAAAATATCTTTAATGTTGACAGGGGAAAATTAATCATCATTAAAAACACCAGGGTAAAGAGAGAAGTGTGATTCTGAAGCAACGCATTTAAAACTATCATCATGAAAAAATATTCGTTCATCAGATTCAATATCGACATCAGGTTTTAGATCATAGCTTTGTGTACTGATACTTCCTGAAAGAATAATAGTTTGTTGTTCTAACCTTGGCGTCTGCATTTGTTGACTTGCAACGAGATCATCCGACCTTGTATCAAGGTCATCTCCTGGTTCCAAGGCAGGCTTCCCTCCATCGTCCTCACTTTTGTCTTCTTGTATTAGAGTATGGATAACTCCTAGGCTTTGAGGGCCTTCTTCATTATGAGCGATTTGTATATTCAAATTGGAATTCTCATTCATATTAGAAAGAAAAGAGACAAAACTTGGACTAATTTCTGCTTGATCAGATATAGGAGGCAGGGAATGTTCAGCATAATCTAAAGATTCTTCTTCTATGAGTTCGCTTTCAAGATCGTATTTTAGACAATCAAGATGAAATTGCATATTAAAATCCCTAATAGATTCATCGTTTTTCCTGAGACAATCAATTTCATCGTATACCTGGTCATAGTCATAATAATCAAATTCAAGAATGAAAATCTTGGCGAATTGGTCCCAGCTGTGAATTGACGCAACTGGGAGGTTTCTGCACCATTTTATAGCTTCCGCCGTGAGTGTAAGAGTAAAAATTCTGCATAAAATGCCTTCATCAATTCTTGGAATATCGTAACTTGAAATTCTTTGAATAAATTCAAGAGCATGATTAAAAGTAGAAGAGTTATTCTTACCATTGAATTTTACCTGAGACAAGAGTCTTACCACTTCAGGTGGAGTGTTGGAAGAGGTAGGAACATGGATGCAACTCCAAATGGGAAGTTTGTGAGCAGCCATCCAGATTCAAATGTTACGATTTGAAAATCATTCCAACAGACACTATGTTCAGGCCCTCCTTCTAGTGCCAAATATGTTGAAGCCTCGAAAATCGGGTCGACAACAAGGGGGATACTGACCCGGTCCGGACCTTGGTTGGCAGCTCCTTATCCGTTTGGTATAGCGGGTCCGACTGGGGATAACAGGACCAGTTTCCCGATCTTGGGTGTGTGTGTGTGTATAGAGTTGAACTATGCTGATCTAAGAGTATTTTAAGGCTAATCTAATTCAGATTCTTTAACTTTACTCTATGCTATTGTATCTAGTGAGAAACAACACATCAAATCTATTCTAACCCGGGATTGTATATCTTTTCATTATGCGATCTAAAAAGATTTTGAATAATAACTGGTAATAAAGATCATTCAGCCATTATAAGAATAGAAATCATTAAAGATAAACCACTTTGCATAAGAATTTAGGCAAAACCGTTGTGAACAACATATCGCATAATAAGTCATTCATATGTCAAACATAAACAGTATGACTTCAACGTACAAAAGTGCCAAATGATAACCCATACATTCATGCAATAACATATAAACAACTGAAACTGTAAATCACTTAAAGAATATAAGCAGACATTGCCAAGAGATAAAAATACCAATTATGACTAGTTCTACCCATAAGCTTCAAGCAAAACGATCTTTCTCTACTTGTTCTAAAATCTACCAAGAGTACAAAAGTGCAACATCAGTAGCAGATATCAAAATGCAAGTAAATCTTGATCCATCCATTCATCAAAACCTCCTCTGAGGGTGCAGAAGTGCATGTTCTGAGGATAAGTTTTTGACAAATCTCTAGACCCTTCTCTAAATGCATGAGAAGGGTTAAAATACTACTTCCTAAATCTAATAATAGTGTTTTTACAAACTTTAAGGATACGGCTCTCAAATGACCGCCCTTTTTCTAATCTAAATAAAAAGGAAACAACAAACTACTAAAAATAAGCTACTTCTGAATTTGGTCCTTAAAACTGCAAGTGTTCATGATGGATTTGAGAAGAGTCGGTTGGCCGACTTCTGCGCTGAGCTGGGTTGCGAAAACGGAATCTATGAGAGCTCACACTACTTTCTCGGCTGAGTTTATGATGCATCTCACAGTCATCCATTGACTATGTGGCTTGACTAAGTATGCCCAATAGCACTCCCAATTCAATTTGTTCAATGCTTGGATCGCTTTTCCCTTTTCTTGCGCCTTCTCTTTCCATTCTTCCTCTATTCGTGACTTGTTTGGTAGGTATCCCGGGGTGCTTTCTGTGATTAAGTTGGCTCTGTGTAAATTTTCATTTACATAGTCTATAAGAACACTTGCCTGTGTCACCGCTGCCTCTGCCGCCTGTTTGATCGTCCCATTTGTTAAAGAGCAATTCTTTATGACTTTCGTTTATTCTGGGTGCATTTGCTCTCTTCCCTTCCTCTCCATTCTGCCAGGCTAGATACTCTGTCACTCGTCTGTCAACCTGGTCGTAGTCACTTCGCAGGTCTGTCACTTGATTGGTGAGTTTGTCGCTCAGCTCACAATAGTGACTCCACTGCGATATTTTACATCCCAAATCTTCCTGTTGCTGCAGAAGTTGCTCATTTAAGCTAGTAGACTCTGAAACGAATTCGGGAAGCTTGGGCTCGTCCATGTGCATTTCTTGTAAATCTTGCAACTGCTTTCCTTTTTTGTCCATGCTTTTCTAATAGCTTATCTGCATTTGCTGAAAGTCTTCTTGTAGTTTCTCAAATTGTTTGGACGCTTCATTGCTGGCATTGGCTTGTTGTAGCTATTGTTGTAGTAGCCTTATTTGGTTTTCTTGCTCCCTCAACAGTTGCTGAACTTCCGACGCTTTGTCGATAGTCGCAGAAGCATATGCTCCTGCGATTTCAGACAACTTCGTGAGGTTTTCTGTCGGGTTGTTGTTAGGGTCTTTCCATAAGACGTCTAAATGTTCAGCGTCCTGTGACAGCGTATTCTCCAGCTTTCTCTTCTTTCTTTGTCTCCTCATCGCTGCTTTATGTTGGGGACTATAGAATACATCCAGTGGGGGAATTTCCTCTACACAAAGTAGAAGCTCAGAAGGCAGAGCGATATGACTATTGTCCATTTCTGAGACACTACTGACCATGGTTAAAACCATTTCTTGTGCTACTTGTGCATCGCTCACAGGTGTTCTTGGGACTTGCCCTTCAAGTTTGATTAGCTCGTTGAATTTTTCCCACTCTTTATCGAGCTCTGTCGTGACGAGTGGCAATTTAATGATGGGAGGAGGGACATCTCTTGGTGGGGAGGCGATAACTTGCAGTTGCGACATTGCACATGACTGAGCAGTATCCTTGGCTGTTTCTTCGCCTTTTCCTTGGTCACTTGCAGATTTTTTAGAACGTTCAGGTGTTCCTTGGGCAGCGTCAGATTTGGATTTGGAAGTACTGGAGTTTCCGCTGAGGCTGACACTTGGAGTGGCCTCTTTGGCGAGCAGGCGCAACTTTTCTAAGGGAACACTGGCTAGCCTTCTTTCTTTGAATAAAAAAAATCTTTCGAGGTCATCTGGGGATAACCTCGACTTAGCTTCTCGCAAAACTTCCTGGACTGAACTTTTATTTTGAAACAAGTCATCAAATAAATCTTTCTTTCCGGTGAACACTTTTATTCTGACACTTATAGTGAAATCATGGGCAACATTATTTAGGTCAAAAGGTCGAGCGGGGAATTTAAATAATTGTAGTGACGTCACATTCCCTACTTTGGCAAAAGCATGTCCTACATCGAACAATGAGAATGCCCCACAAGCTACAGGAAACTGAGGCCATATGGCCTTCTTCTTATCCTTTAGTTCTTTGGTTAGGCCGCCTTCTGAGCAAGTCTTATAGGCAATTTCCCTAGCCGAAAGCTTGTCGGGGACATACAGAGGTAGGACATGTGGAGGTACAGTGCTCCCAAACACTCTAATATAAGTGAACCATTCTTCCTCGAACCATCTTGCGACGGGGATGATGTCTATTTGCGCTTCGGGTGAGCACCTTGGGGGTTCTTCACCATACATCATTGTATATAGGGGTAAGATGAGCCCGTGGCAAATTTGATAGAAGTGAGGGGAAAACTTTGAATCCCATAATACTTTGTGATAAACATGAATAGGTGACGGGTCCTCGGTAGTCCATTTCCAACCCATAGTTGGAAATTTAGATACATAGCAAATAGAATCCATAATGTAGGCAGACAGATAAAAAGGAGGATAGACCCTTTGTGACAAGGATCTCTTAGAACGGTAATTCATGACAGTAGTGTATAAATTATCAGAAAATATTTTGGCCCAATCCACGAGATCGGCATTTGTGGTAGCGTCTATGAGTGGTAGCCATTCAGATGAAAATTTATTTATGTCTTGCATCCCAAACAACATGCACAACATGGCCGCAGCAAAACAATATGGAGAGGTGAGAGAACCAGTGTTGTACATACCATTTTTGTCCCTTTTTAGTGGCTCCTCTCTTCTGGTCCATTCTTTAGTGGTTTCTACCAGGTTTGGGTTCTTTGATGCAAATTTCTTGACAAATTGTGTGTTGTAGGTCGTCTGATGCTCACGAAGATGATACATAATCTTTAAGTTTTGCGCGGCAAATGATCCTATGAGCCCATGCCCTAGAGCCTTGAATTGTCTGCCTTGTAACTCTGCATTGTCAAGTATCCATCTGATCATATCTGTATACGTAAATATCTTGGGTCTAGCTACTATTCGATGAAGAAATGAACAAGCCATCTCTTCTAAGGATGCCTCAGAAGAGTTTTGTGATCTCGCGGCACTATCGACCTTCATTACTCTGGGATTTTCCTCCTCCAGCAGCCTATACATGCCTTCCCAGGTCGAAATTCCTGCGTCCCTGTTGCATGCAGTGTCTGTGTACAAGGGCGCCATCTCCTTTGCCTTTTCCTTCGTCTCGGAGCTTTGGGCTTTATTTTTCTTTCCCATTTTCTCCTGCATTAGGCTTTTGAATCTTCTTATCTCTTAGTTCCTGCAGATTACGAGCGAAGTGGAAATGACTAATTGAGAAAGGTGATGGGAGAGTTTTAAATGCAACAGATATACTAAATATGCCACCTTATGTGAAACAATATTTTAGCAAAGCACGCATCTTTATTTCATTAAATAACTGACAACTAATCCACTTACTATCATTAAAAGCGCATGATTTGGGGTCATATTATGGTAAGTGGTCTTTCCTTGAATGGCGTGCGCGAAGGATTCGCGATTAAATGATTCATGATTTGCTTACGTTACATTGAAGATTGTGCCATCGCAAGGCGCACTAATCGCAAATCGCCAGATCGCAGACTATGCCATCGCGGCGATCGCAATATCGCATGTCGCAACATAACAGGTCGCAGGAGTTTGATGTTTGTTAAGTATTGCCATTTCATTTCTGCGATGTGCGATCTTGCGATCGGTGTTATCGCAGATTGGCAAATTTTGAGGTTTTTCCTTATGAACATTACTTACTGTGATGCGACGTTTAGGCATAACGTTGGGGGGTTTTGCGCATTAATGAAATTTCTTAAAGACCTTTACCTTATCGTAGACTTAGGTTAAAATATTCGAAAGACCGTTTTACGCTTACGATGGTAGCTTTATTTTGAAGAAGGAAAATTTGATTTTAATCAAAATTAAACTAGGGGTCCCCTCTTTATTTAGCATTTTGGACAAATACTAAAATAAAGAAAGGGGGGGTTGTTTCGGGCCACAACAAACCCTTACCTCACATTTTCCTCATTCGCTTACTTTGCCCTGATTCTCATCTTGTTGTGCAACATCGTTTCATCCCTCCTTGAAAAAATCTAACCATCCACGCCACTCCTCAACTCCATCCACCAAGTATTTTACCTCTTCAAACCCCTATCTCACCTCCATACTCATTCCTCCACCTTTTTCCCTCCATCAATCCTCCAAAATCCCATTTCTGAACATCCTGTAGAAAATTACAGACATCGTGTAGAAATTCTAGAACATCTTGTAGAACCCATGCAGACTTCCTGTAGAAGCTCACGAAAGTGGTTTCTTGAAAGCCAAACTCTGTGAAACTCCCATAAAGGGTGCTAGGGACCCCTTAGGCCCTCCCTGAACCTTCCTAGCCTCCTGCAAGCATTTCCTGTTGCCAATCCACCTCTGCACAGTCAAAAACAGTGAAAGCACATGCATGATGAATCTGACAACTTAATCAAAAATACAAAAAGATGTTTTCTTCAGATAGAATTAGCTTAGAAACATGTATTTTACCTTCCTAGAAGTAATGGAATCTCTTTTAGTAGCTTGCATTCTCTTTTTCACATCAGTAGGGCTAGTTGGTAAAATTAGGGTTTGCTAGGGTTTGCCTTTCCTTTTAGCATTTCAGTTTTTTTCTAAAAGTAGATTAGCTTCCCTTGAGTTAGCTTTCATCCATCAGTAAAAGGATTCTTCTCAGAGCTCATGGAAGTTGGCTTAATCCCCTAGTGGACTTGTGCCAACTGACCAAGTGACAGTTGCAGCAAGAGCTAGTACTTGTGCATACAGCACCGTCGCTTCCAAGTTTGTTACGAACTACCGGGTTGATATAACATAAAGAAGGGAGTCCCAGGAGTTGCAGCAATATTGCTACAATACTAGAGCCCACCAAACTCCACTAGAGGTCAAAGAACAACGTGAAGCTATTATGAGGGATGGAGTCATTGGAGTAGATGTTGCGGTCGCAAAATGCACTGTGCTCTTCGAGAAGTCTATGGAGCTAATCACGAATTTGGTGGAAGATCCTAACTTGCAGAGGTTTAACACAAAGGTTCGGGAACTGCAGTAGCAGTATGATGAAGCAAAGGCAATAGTGCACACCATCGCTGTCACGTAGAGATTGGAAAAGTTGCAAGAGGAAAAGCAATTGCAATAACAGGTGGAAGCAGTGTAGCGAAAACAGGCAGTCCTCAAGGCTAGATTGGGGCCTTGGCTAGATGGGGTCTATGTGATCTCCACCACCATTAGGGAGAATTTGGCCAGCTTGCAGAGATCCTAGTAGAAGATCTAAGAAGATAGCGATGGGCCAGCAATCGAGTAACTGGTGGAGTAGATCAAGCAGGCAGCTACGCAGTGCACATATGAAGTTGGAGTAGCACAAGTAGAGATAAGATGTCCTCGTAGTAATATCTCCATGCAAGTAGAGTGACTTGGTGGTGAGTCACGATATTTGTGTTAGGGGCCTATTGGGACAGGGTCCCTTAAGGTCAATTTTGGGGAAAAATCCCAAGTTTTGGGGCTAAAAGCCCAAATTTTTGCAATGTAAAGTGTAATGTCTCCTCAAGTTATGGTTGCAGAGCATGTAGATGTAAAGTGTCATAAACGATTTTTACCCTTCATTTATGTAAATTGTGTCTACTTCAGAATATCTACCCATGGTCCACGGGCTATGGGATTGTATAAAAAGGGAAGTCTTAGAGAGTCTAAGGCGAGAAATTTTATCAAAGAATAAACGTAATGGGTCAGTAGAAGCGACGAGAAAAGAGTCTTAAAGTAGAAGAGAGACTTTATAGCTATGTGCACAGAGGCATAGAGTAGAGTATGTAGCTGAGTACATGGACCCTTGTAGCTGAGTGCACAGGGTAGTTTTGAGTCTATAAGAAAATCTAAACTATCAATAAAGAATTTTTTCTGGAAATATCTGTGCTTTATCCATTTACTTATGTTATGAATGAATGCATTTATGTTATGATGAATATTCGATTCATGATTTAATGTTGTATTGATGTGTGATTCTTGATTGTTTACATTGTTATACATATTCGTTTACGCAAAAAATATCTTAATGCATGTGAAAATTATCACATACTTAAGCTAATCTTTGTAATAACAGACTTAGGAGTGATTATAGAGGCGTGTAAGTGATTGGTTCACATGTTTAGGGTCCGTGAAAGAGAGTCATAGACCTTCGCGAAGGTCTAGAGGCTAGTAAGAGAAAGTTATATCTATAAGCCTCAAAGGCTTATTGCTCTATGTGAAAGTAGATAAAGGGTATTAAATGACATCATAACCATATCTAGTTGCAGAAAATTGGTTCCGGCATCCCCTCATACTACTTCAGGTGAGATTTCAGTCTACACTCGACAGGTTGATGCTGAAAGGTCCAGTAGTGTAGGGATTTGTTTGGAAAACTTAACTCTGAACCTGTTTCATGACCCAGTAAGCTAACAAGCCCCAACTCCATGCTCTTCTTAGTGATAAAGGAATCTTGTGGGATTACCCCAATGGAGCTAGCCAAGAAGAATCTACATCGTGAGGGTTAGGTTTTATAATTTTTCTTATTGAACTCATACTATTGAATTCAAAGAGGACTTTAGATTTGACACAAACAATAAGGGTGAGATTTCAACATTGTTCTATGAATTGAAGATGACAACGAGAAGGTAGATTATACAGTTTCTTGTGGATTAACTATTGGTCATCAATTGGAAGTTAGTGTTGTTGTAGGTGAATAATATATCTCTGTTGGCACTTGTGCAACGGGTCATAAATGTCTCCCATCAATTTGATCATAGTAGTTTCTCTAATACTTATCATGAATTAAATAAGAGGGAATATCATCTCTCGAAAGAGGGACTTCTTATGGTTGCTTCACATTAATCTTGGTTCAGAGAGGGTAAACAAGTGGATCAACGGATGTATTTTTAAATATTTTGTAGGTTTGAGACTTTCTTTATACTTTGTTAATCAACGATTTATATAAGATAAGAACAATTATGATACCGAAGAAGATTTTTTTCTTTTCTTTTTCTTTATTTTGTGAAGTAATGGTCCAAGTTCTATCATGTTTGAAGGGTTCCTAAGCCCTTTTTTTAGCCATGCTAAAGGCACCTTAAGAATGTATCCTTGAATTCATCTCAAATAAGAGGTATGTTTTTCCTTAGGTAGAAAACAATTAGAAAAGAAGGAAACATAATGGTAAGTTGAGGACGACGTAGATTATTGAGCCAATTTCCTGATGGGATAATGATGATGATTGGTATTCTTATGCTATGATACCAAAACAAAAAATCATTCTCATGCATCCAAGGTATTTGAACTCAACCAGGTCATCACAAGTGATTTTTAATTTTTGTTTAAGTTATTTCACATGGTGTCTCTGAACATAACTTCTATATCCATAATACATTTCTTTAACCTCATCTACATCACTACGATCAGATTGCATACTAGAAATGAATAAAATCTCTCAGACAAATTGTTACTTAAGCACCCCATATATATTGCTCTTTTGTATACTTTTTTAATTCCACTATATTGGTAACCTTGGCATTGATAAACTCAGCAAGTTTAACTTGCAGCCTTTTCCTACATATAACTTAGTGTTGCAATATTTCATGCCATCTCAAAAGAAACATGAAGCCCACCATCCTTATGAATCTAAGTCTTGTAGTGATATTGTAGAATAAATGTCTTTCCTTTCTTGCTGGACACACTTCTTCTCAACAATTCTTGATTGTGTAACAACATTTCCTGTTGATATGGCACAAATTATTCACCTCTAGGAATTAGCCTCAACTAACTGGCCAAACTTCCCAATAGACCATCCCTTTCTCAAGTGAAACCATATTTTGTATGAGACTCTTACAAGCTCGTTTGTACTTGTTGGATTTGTCAAAATCACCCTAAAAAATGACAGCCAACAATTGTTGCTCTTTCTCATCCTCGTTTCTCGGGTTATGGAAATGCTACCATGCCACTTAATGAAATCATATAATGAGGAAAATAAATTCAATGGATCATGGCTCAAGAGAAAATCATTTGTAATGTCAAAACCAAAACATTGGCAATGCATTGGTTTTAGGTCTGGCAAACCCACAATTGTTGTTTGATATTGAAGTTGATCTCTCACCAATTCATAGTGCCTTTTGCCATCAATGGATCTTTATGAAATTTACCTTAGTCTTCAAGAAGGCATATATATACAACATGTCACGAAAATTTCCATTTCTTGATGTTATCTTGCAAGCTATGCTATTTAAAATTTGAAGGGTTTATATTACTATCTCCCAAATGTGCACAGGCTGCTTCCAAGTTTTCCGAAAAATTATACGTCCAAATAAATAATGACCAAAAGGTTGAGTAATCGTCTCAGGACATCACATCAATACATAAATGTTGTTGAAGCACTCCATAAGCTAAATGACATAATCAACAAGTTATGAAATCCTTGTCTAGTCAATTTAACGTCTTAAATTGCTCTACATAAATTATCAATTCGGGTATCGTAAACTGATGAAGTGTGGTGCACCATATGTGCCTAGTTAACCTTTTTCTTACTTCATTGTTTTATATATTTTATTTTTTTTTGGGGTTTTGTTTTTGTTGGTCTCCTAAAGTGTCTAATGCAAATGGAAATCCTATTTTAAGGTCTTAAGAATACTTTTAAAGGTCAAGTATGGATGTACATTTCAAAACAAAGTTTATGTCCCTAATGGTAACTTCCAAAACTTAGCACTTCAAAAGATCTCAAAACATGTTATTGATAGAATTAGTACTTAAAGAAAAGTGTAAATATGCAGCTACTTAAATCAAACAAAAGATGAAATATTGATCATGAAATCACTGTCCTTGCTGCTTGTCTAAATACGAAAATAAAAGTTAAGCTATTGCACTCAAAGAAATTAAAAATTACAAGGAAAGTAAAACTAAAATCAAGTTACACATTTATAATTCGATCACTCGCTAGTAGTCCCGCTATGGCTTTCGGAGGTAACTGTCAATGATATGAGCAATTTAATATATAATTGTAGAAAAGTAAAACTAAAATCAAATTACACATTCATAATTCGATCCCTCTCCAGTAGTCCTGCTATGGCTTTCGGAGGTAACTGTCAATGATACAAGCAAATTTAATATCTAATTGTAGAAAAGTAAAACTAAAATCAAATTACACATTCATAATTCGATCCCTCACTAGTAGTCCCACTATAGCTTTCAGAGGTAACTGTCAATGATATGATCAAGTTTATTTCTAAAGTAACTAACAAAGCAAGTAAAGAAGACTGAAATCAAAACAGAATTGGAATTAAAAAAAAAACTAAGAAAAGAAAATTCAGCAGAGAGGTTAATCTCATGTCACTATTTGATACAAAAACATGTAAAGAAAAACTAATCTACAATCAACTGGTTGAACACACTTACATGATTTAAAATTGCATGAATGGAAAATCTAAACTATCAAACTTGAAAGCAATCAAATGACATAATGAAATCAAAGCAAAATTACAAAATGAAATCTACTCTACCTTACATCCTAATGTGCTCCATGACATCTACTTCACATCTCCTTCCATGTTGAGAACATCAAATATTTATTCAAATTCTTCAAAATTACAAATTACAAGCAATCTCTCCAAAGCTTTCAAAAGCCATCAAGGAAGAACTACAAACTCCAAGCTAAAGAACTAACAAGCTAAGACTTAAGAACTAACAAATGAAGGAGAGAGATCTATTTATACAAAAAGATGAGAAGCCATCTCGTTAATGAGAGTCCATGAATATCTCCCTCTACCTATAGAGTCATAATCAAAATAGGAACTGATAAGACACATGTATTTTAAGTGTTACAATATAATTAGGAGATGTGACACATATCCTCATGATCCCATGATTCTTTCCACTCAAATTCGAATTTGGCTTTAGAGTGCCACATAAGGGTCTTCTAGAATCCTCCTTTCAACCTACACATGTCAAAAATCTCAAACCATTTCTTAGGTATAAGCATATGCACATTTTTTTCTAAGTTTTAACCACAAATTCACTTAAAAGGCTTAGAATTAATAAAGTTTGGAAAAACATAAATGTGGCCCAAAGATAATGAAAGTGGGATGAATGTGGTGACATAGTAGGGAAATGGAGGTGAAATGGAGGTGATATAATGGACATAATAGTGAAAGTGTAATGAAAATGAATGACATTTTCAAGACTCAACATACCCCCCAATTGAAGCTATTGCATGTACTCATGCAATATATATTACATTAACTCTTTTGATCCTTGAGCTTTGGCTTAACTTTGCATGATATCACTTGATGGCTTCATATTTCTGCAAAGTGTTTTACTTGAATTGCAACATGGTTGGTTCTTGTGTCACAACCATTTTTTTATTTTGTTATTGCCTTTCGATCTTTGAACATTGCATAATGATATTTTGATTATTGTTGCAAAGTATATCTTTATTGGATTGCATGATGGTTGGTTCTTGTGTGACAACCATGATTTTGTTTGTATCCAATTTATCCTTTAAGCATTTTTCGAAATCCATTGTATGCTCATAATAACAATGTAATAGTTAAAATATGTTGGAAGTATGTGGGTTCTTGAATATGGTATGGAAATGACAAGATATGAATATGAATGTACTGCCCCCCAACTGATGGTATTGGCAATTTTATGAAATGAGGAAGAGAAATGTTTTTCCAACAATTATCATTCTAGTTTTTTATGGAATTCTATGGTCAAAAGTTAGAAAATGACGTACCTTAACTTATCCTTTGGAATCGATGAGTTGTATGTGTGGTGGCTACAAAATTCTGATCATATTCTTCTTCAAGTGGCTAAACAAGAGGAGTCATGGATAAAGAGATAAGATGGCTTTTTATTGCTTCTACTAAAACTTGCTGAATCTACTCCAAAATGATGAAAATAATAGTCTTCATGTCTTCAAAACCTGTTGGCACAATTCCTACTATGTGAAAAGATGTTCTGTCAAACATAGTAGGAAATTGTTGGCTTAGTGGCCATTAATGGATGCCACTAGTCAACACGAGAACTCTCACCATTGATGATAATTACAGTCAAGATGCCCAAACAGATCTTGCTAGGTACGAATGAATTTGTTGATGTCGAGTCACCTAGAAGATCTGATGAACAAGGGAAATTAATGTATTCCCATTGTTTGTCAGCACGAGGACTTGCCATTAAGGCATGTAAGCCTCAAAGTGTTTTTACAAAGAAACTTAGACTCAAAGGACTATGGACTCAATAATTTGCATTGAAACAGGGCTTATTTGTGGAATGAAAATGACAAGAAATGGAAGGTGAAAATGGAATATGGCAATGGAGAACAGAAATGGCAATGGGCAATAAGCATGTGCATGAGCCTCTTGCTTTTATTTCTGGGTTATGAATGGAAAAAAAGAGATGGAAAGTGTATGTGAATGTAAATGGAAAATATGGAGGAAAATGAGATGAATGGTTTATTATGAGGTATGGATGTGATGGAGACAATAGTATCTGAAAGTTTTTCAAGTGTTTGCATTTGATTTTGCATCAACATATTTCCTCTTTGTTGTTGATCATCCTCTTATGAAACAAATTGGTCTCTTAGAGAGACACCATTCTCTTGTAGTCATTTGTCCTTCCTCCTCCAACCTAAAAAAAAATAATACTTCTTCTGCAATGGAATGTAAGATTATCAAAGGAGAGAGATGGCTAATTTCTCTAGTTATGATTTTTACACACAAAACTAAGAATTTGTATTAATGAAACAAGTTCTCAAAGGAAAAATCAAAAGAATTTATACCTGATTTGGAACTAGTGCCTCAAGTTGATGTTGCTTCTTTTCAGCAATTTATTTCATTATTTGCTATTTCAAACTCTAATGATGGATTCCTCATTGTGTAGATCTTGTTCATATCTTTCCAATGGTACTTAAATCATGAAAATCTAATTTCATATGAAAAAGTTAGGATGATTTGAACAATGAGGTTTTTTTTTTCAGTTTATGGAGTTGGACTTTAGCTGCAGAATGTGCATAGTTTCTGTAGCTAAAAATCTTGAATACAAAGTTATCCATTCATCTTTCATCATCATTTCAAAATTAATCAATACCTTCAGAAAAGTTAGGATATAACTTATTCATTTCATTGATTCAAAATCATTATTTTTTTCTTGACATGCAGTGACTTAGTGTGGCAACTTAGTGTGGCGACTAAGTGTGGCGACTTAGTGATAACACACAATTGAATTCTCTTTGACCAGGGTCTTTTCCATTGAATTGGATCAAATGAATAGGACACCATCCATGCACTGACATTCTCCCAGCTGCCCATGTGGCTTGTTTTGCTTGATGACACGTGCAACCTAGATTTTAACAAAAACAATTGCGGAAAGTTGAACCAGCTACGGAAAGTGGCTGAAACAGACAACCATCAGTTTTCTGATTTAAGTTATTTTCTTTATTGTCTACATGTAGGAACTCCGTGAATGGTAGTGGCATATGGAGCAAACCAAGGTACCTACTTTTTTGCTACTCATATACCTACTCTTTTGTTGCTCATATGTTTCTTTAAGATATACCCGAAGTGTCGCTTTCCTACTGCCTTCTGAATCATAAACCTTGAAGATGAATTTAATCTTTTGGTTACTTAGCAATTAGGCACGGGAACAATTTTAGAGCACTTCGACTATCAAAAAGATGCTTATGCAAGAGTGCAAATATGCAAGAGCTAGTATGCAGAAATGATAGATTATTTTCAAGATCAAACGAAAACCAATGATTTCAAGAATACCATTATAATGCACCAGACTTTGATATGATTCAGATTAGCCCACAATTAGCATGCAAACAGTCCCAAAATCTCACTTGAAAAACAAACAAGATAATACTTATTGAGCCTTTAAGTGTATTAGGATGGTCATAACTTATTTCCAAGACCAAACTTCGAAGATTACCCTATTGTAGCAGTGATATTCAGACTTCTGAAATACATAAGACTGCTAAGGAAAATGAGCAACAAAGCTTTAACTTATAGTTTGATAAACAACCTATAACCATAACCATAACCATTTGACCCTTCCATAAACTTGGGCCATTCCGGTTCGGCCCTCAACAACAAACCCATTCTTTCCTTCGTGTCCTAAAAATTCGTCTACGTGAGAAGGGTTTAGCGGAGGTGAGACGGCTGGATTAATGGGAGTGAACAGGGTTTATGCAGAAAATCAGTGACTGTAAGCAGAAAACAGAGGACAGGCAGTGGAAGTGAATTCTCAGAATGGAGCGGAGACTTATGTAAATGAGGTGGTAATGTAGTTGTGGCTTCAATAAAATAGTGGGGAAGTGATGGCATAATTTTTAAAATGGACGGCTGTGGAGTAGACATAAACAAATTCATGAAATGGTTGCTTAATTTATGCGGTGGAGGAGAGCCATAATCAAATCAGCCACGTCCTATAATTACAGATGGAGTGTAGAAATGCAACCAAACACGAGTTAAATCCGAGGATTAATCATGATGCCGTTGGAAAACTAAATGTATGGTTTGTGGAGGACTATCATGGACATGTTAGAGTAAATTCCAGCACATAATCAGATTAGAATTCTCCTTTCCGAATTAAATCACACGCTGTTCATTTAATTGAAATACCATTTTTTACACGCGACAGGCAAAAATGGGCTCCAAAGAACTGAGGGTTTCTCCCAGATCGCCAGAGATTTCTTAAAACAGTTTTTGGGTTATCTAATTGACTCTGTTGGCGAAAAAACCCGTGTTTTGTTTTTTTCCAGGTTCATCTCTATTTGGCCAAATCATGCTCTCAAGTTTAACATTTTTCTTTGTTCTACGTTTCTTTCTAAATTTTTGTGTTTGAATTTGTAGGTTCATGAGCATTTTGGAAAATTCTTACAGAAGCGTTATGAGCAGTCACAGTTGTGATAGCCCACCACTTGGAGATTTTCTTTGATTATATGCACTTGGAGATAACATCTACCCGTCATATTGACCTAAATCAACACCCATGTTTATGTAAATTTGATTTGCATTTTGAAATTCCATTATTGAGCTCAGCTTTAATAGGATCAACTTTATATTGCCGGTTTGTTGAAGCCAAAACTGAGGATAAGCATCAATTCGTTGTAGTTGCATGTCACAATTCATTTTCTTGGATTTTCGTTTCACGGTGCTGATCCTTAATTGATTGTTTATACTCCAAGTGCAATCCCTTGTTATACTTCACTTTTTTGTCAAAACGATAACTTTTTATGCTCTTAGCCCTACGTGGTTTTCATGAAGTAGGTTTTTTTTATTTGTTTGTTTTTTTGTTTTGTTTTTTTTTGTTAATAAAATTATATATGTTATATTTCCAAAATTAAAAATATACATATATATTTTACTAAACAAAATAATAAAATTTATTATCTTCTTTTTAATGTATTTTTTTTAATTGTTTTGTTAATAAAATTATATGTTATATCTTCAAAAATTAAAAATATACATATACATTTCATTAAACAAAACAATGGTTTTTTTTTTACAAATGTTCTTGCAAGTTTGCTTCAGGGCCAAGGCTTGGACAGGGATGCATATTTCTTGTTGAGGCCACAGTGAAAGCTAGGATTTAAGATAGCCATAAGAAGGATTAATGATTTTTAATTTCAGGCAACAAAGTCTTCAGAGAAAACATGCTAAAAATAGGACTTTGACTGAGGTCTTAGGCTGGTTTTTTATTGATCTGAGCTAGGTGAGTATGATAGGATCCATGTCGGGACAATTCTGGAGATGCCCATGTGGTCGGTTTCTTCATTGGATGCCTGTAACTTGCTAAACCTTAAAATCACCTGCAGAATTCTCAACTAGCTACGAAATGAGGCCACATGCCACAGCTAAGTTACAAAACCTTATTAAAAGAGGATACAGTGTTTTGGAGACCACTACAAACCATAACCAGTCAATTTTGGACAATTTGAACCTATCAAAGCAGTTGGGCTTCATTATTATTATTATTTTTTTATTATTATTGAATTAATTGAAATGATGAAGTTTATTTTGTCTGCTTTTTTTCATAACAATCATTTTTTTGATCCTCCGGATCACACATAGTGCAGGAGGAGAGCATACTCAAGAATTATTAATTTTTTTTTGTTAACAATTCTTTTTCTGATCCTCTAGATCACACAAAGTGCAGGAGGAGAGCACATTCAAGAATTATTAATTCTTTTAGATGTAATAAATAAGGTCTCCTAATTACACTTCCCTGGCAACGTCGCCAAAAATGTATAGTCAATTTAACGTCTTAAATTGCTCTACATAAATTATCAATCTGGGTATCGTAAGCTAATGAAGTGTGGTGCACCATATGTGCTTAGTTAACCTTTTTCTTACTTCGTTGTTTTATAGATTTTATTTTGTTTTGGGGTTTTGTTTTTGTTGATCTCATAAAGTGTCTAATGCAAATGGAAATACTATTTTAAGGTCTTAAGAATACTTTTAAAGGTCAAGTATGGATATAGATTTCAAGACAGTTTATGTCCCTAATGGTAACTTCCAAAACTTAGTACTTCAAAAGATCTCAAAACATGTTATTGATGGAATTACTACTTAAACAAAAATGTAAATATGCAGCTACTTAAATCAAACAAAAGATGAAATATTGATCATGAAATCACTGTCTCTGCTGCTTGTCTAAATACGGAAATAAAAGTTAAGCTATTGCACTCAAAGAAATTAAAAATTGGAAGGAAAGTAAAACTAAAATCAAATTACAGATTCATAATTTGATCCCTTGCCAACAGTCCCGCTATGGCTTTTGGAGGTAACCGTCAATGATATGAGCAATTTAATATCTAATTGTAGAAAAGTAAAACTAAAATCAAATTACACATTCGTAATTCGATCCCTCGCTAGTAGTCCCGCTATGGCTTTCGGAGGTAACCGTCAATGATATGAGAAATTTAATATCTAATTGCAGAAAAGTAAAACTAAAATCAAATTACACATTCATAATTCGATCCCTCGCTAGTAGTCATGCTATGGCTTTCGGAGGTAACCTTCAATGATATGAGAAAGTTGATTTCTAAACTAACTAACAAATCAAGTAAAGAATACTGAAACCAAAACAGAACTAGAATTAAAAAACTAAAAAAAGGAAAGTCAGCAAAGAGGTTAATCTCATGTCACTATTTGATGCAAAAACATGTAAAGAAAAACTAATCTACAATCAATTGGTTGAACACACTTACATGAATTAAAATTGCATGAATGGAAAATCTAAACTATCAATCTTAAAAGCAATCAAATGACATAATGAAATCAAAGCAAAATTAGAAAATGAAATCTACTCTACCTTACATTCTAATGTGCTCCATGGCATCTACTTCACATCTCCTTCCATGTTGAGAACATCAAAGCTTTATTCAAGTTCTTCAAAATTACAAAGTACAACAAAGCTCTCCAAAGCTTTCAAAAGCCATCAAGGAAGAACTACAAATTCCAAGCTAAAGAACTAACAAGCTAAGACTTAAGAACTAACAAATGAAGGAAAGAGATCTCCTATTTATACAAAAAGATGAGAAGCCATCTCATTAAAGAGAGTCCATGAATCTCTCCCTCTACCACTACAATCCTAATCAAAATAGGAACTAATAAGGCACATGTCTTCTTAGAGTTACAATACAATTAGGAGATGTGACACATATCCTCATGATCCCATGATTCTTTCCACTGAAATTCGAATTTGGCCTTAGAGTGCGACATAAGGGTCTTCTAGAAGCCTCCTTTGAACCTAGACATGTCAACAATATCAACCCATTTGTTAGGTATAAGCATATGCACATTATTTTCTAATTTGTATCCACAAATTTACTTAAAAGGCTTAGAATTAATAAAGTTTGGAAAAACATAAATGTGGCCCAATGATAATGAAAGTGGGGTGAATGTAGTGACATAGTAGTGAAATGGAAGTGATATAATGGACATAATAGTGAAAGTGTAATGGAAATGAATGACATTTTCAAGACTCAACAATCCCTTCATTATTTTGAATGTAATCTTCCAAGTATCATGCTACCCACAAAATATATGGAAAACAAAGCTACCAATATCTAGGAACAAGAAAATATCAAGAAAAGTGTACCTACATTCATTGCAAGAATTTATATATGCTACAAACACATGAAAATTAAAAATTTAATTATAAGATCAAGAAGTTTGTGGTTACCCATGTTATTTTGCTTCAATAAAAAAAGTTTCAAAATTTTCCTTAACTTTGTCCATCGTCATTTTTTCCAAATAATAGAGTAATTATGATGCATCATTTCCACATTCAAACAATTTCCACATGCACAAGTTATCCCAAATAAATTTCTTATTTATAAAAGGCCTCCAAGACACAACCTTGAATTAATAATCCTTCATGTGAGAGGCAACATTGTGCACCTCTTCACAAGGGGAAATATTGTTCCAATTTGAGTACAAGTAAAACTATATTTTAGATTTTTTATATCTTCAGAAATAGTGGATTAATTCCATCATTAGAATTGCCATAAAATATAGAAACACTTAAAATCATCTTAATTGGGATAAAGGTACACACTATCATGAACAAAATAATACAATCTTTTACAGGATCTGAGAACATTTATCGTTGATCTTTACAGAGGAACAAGAGCTACTTCCTATCACCTCCATTTGACCAAGTACTCCCAACCAATCTCTTTACCACAGTCACCACACATAACTTTACCAGGGAGCTTCACTTCACTTCAAAGCAAGATATTTGCATGACTCTTGTTATTACATTTATGAGTCGTATTTTCTACAAGGAAATGTCATATTTGTACGATCTCTACTTCATAGGATGAATCCTACTATTAGATTTCTGGATTATGACCTGTACTGTAACTCTATCAGCACTGCTGAAATTTTAGTCATTAACATTATTCTTGTTACTCAACTTTGTCTTTGTAGCTTGTTCTAGATTTAAGTGATAATTTCGAGTGTTTTGTTCGATATCCTAATTTGTTACTTAGACCAACTCAACACGAGAGCTTTCTATGGAATGCTTGAGATTTTATGATTCCATGAACTTTTAAAAGTTTTCCCATGCCATATCATTTTATTTTTTTGAAAGTATTTCATATTCATTGTCCTAGAGAAGAGTCTCACGTTCATGATAATTTTCAATCCAACTGCAAAAAATTATACCCATATTACAGATGTCACTTGATTAAGACAAACTTCAATGCTAACAAAAACAATATGCTTGTATTGTTAAGATTTTACGTTGAGTAATGATCTTTAAGTAATCTCTTCATAAAAGGAGCATCGGTTGATGAAGAACCAAACATATCAATTGATGGATTTCCATTAGAACAAACTAAAACTTCTATTGTAATTCTCTAGATGGGTGATTCTATCTTTCACTCCATCAGAATTATTGGAAATATTGTCATTATCTTCAAGATTGAATAGAAGTAAAACTTCCTCTTTAGTCATGGACCTATCAACATGTTGCTTATAGACAACTCTGGCTACAAGACCCTCCTTTTCTACCTGTTAAAACTCATAATCCAGTAAGATAGGATAAGTTCCATACCAATCTCTAATAATGATAATTGTTAAAATAAAATAGAGTTTTCTACCTGTCATTTGTATATCTCTTTCTCCATTGTTCAATGAGAAACCAAGAGATAGGCATAAACATGCTTTGTCTATCCAAATCTGTAGAGAGGGATGGGGATTTGAAAATTGTATACATGGATTCTTTGGTAAGGCTTACTTTAAATATTGACCAAAGAAATAGTTCAACCATGTTTATTAGAAAGAGCAAGAAAACTAATGAAAACTTCAGACTACTAAAAAACATTCAATTTCCCATGAAGAAACACATGTAGTCAACTTTTTCATTTTAGGTCTCATGTGAATGATATGGCCAGCACTCTTAGATGCATTAGAAACCAAAAGATAGGCACAAACATCAAATGTTTGTCCAAATTTGTAAAGAGATATACAAATTTTAATATTCTATACATGCATTCTTTGGTAATACTTACTTCAAATATTAACCAAAGAAGTTGTTCAATAAGGTTTGGAAGAATGAGCAGGAAAAAGAATAAAAAATAGGATATTACTAAACAATAATCAATTTCCCTTAGAGGAGCACACTTGTAGTCAAGTTTATTCCATGCTAGGGCGCTTGTGAATGACAAAGACACCCCTTTTGGTGGACCTTTCTAGGACATAATCCTATGAAAACAAAAGGATTGCATCAAAAAATAAGTTCCATTGAGGAGGAACCTTGCAATACACTTTTCACTTCCCTTTTAAGCCCAACTAACCATCCAATTTAAATAAGATTGGCTTATCTAAAAAATAATGGTCCGATATAGTTGATTACATAGTATACGAAGTTAAATGCTAAAGGATTATGAACTTCACTTCTCATAACAATACCCACCAACAATCAAAACATTTCAAGGAGATTTTACAAACTTTATATAGAATAGCCCTCCCAAAATAGATGAAGCATAGAGGAACTAAAATCATGCACCCTTAATGATATGTCCATACTAGAACATATAATTAAAATCAGCCAAATGGTGAAAATTACATTCTTAGCATTTCTTCAAATTTAAAATTTTCTTTCCCTTTTTTTCATATTACAGAGGTAGAAGATAGTTGTTATTTAGAGATATCCAAAGCTTAGCAATAAAATAAAATAGAAAATTTCTTTGAAGACCATGGACAGGCCAAAAGAATTCCATATATGTGGAAAAATTTATTTCAAATTCGATAACAATTTAACATGAAATGTTTCCTAATTTCTCGATTTAAAAAAGCTTGATCTCCTCAAAATGCTTGTATCTAAATTTTCTCCGAGGAAAACAGAATCGAGGAGGTCCTTGGACAATGTTCTCTCTTGAAACACGAAACAAAGAGATAGTAATCATGAGGTTTTTCAAACAAATAGACCTAACTCTATTTTCATAATGCAAAGGAACACATGGAACCAATCATAAGTTGCTTGAGGGAAAAATGTTACCCATTTACAGTTTACCCTATGTAAAAAAAGAAAGTAAATTTCTAGTTGCATAAAAGGAACAATTTTTTTTGAATAGGCTATGAATAAAATGTACCAGGGTTGGGAAGGTACTAGCAATCTCATTCTTTCCTATGGATTGGAGGGTGGCAAAAATACTTATATGTAAAAAAAGGAAATAGTTAATAAGCATGTTGAGAAACCAGTTTAACAGTCATGTCAAAAGGTTAATGATGTTGTCATGGGATATTGTTTTCATGGTAAAGTGGGGGTATTTCATACTCCCCGTCAATTTTTAAATCCATCAAAGGCATGTTTCACCCCTTATGGGTTGTTTTTCCCTTGCAAAGTTACATGTATTGCCCATATAAGTAGGCCTCTGTGTCGATGGATCATGGGACTAGGTACAGGCCCTTGGTAGATTTGACTGATTAGATTCCCCCTTAAATTGGCTTATTAGATAAGGAACTACTTTGTGGGTTGCGAGCTTGCTACATCCCACTTTAAAATTCCTACATTGGGAAAGGGCATGCTTACTACAAGTTAATCAGAGGCATCCCAAACAAAAAGAAAAAAGGTTTGGGATGTTAACATTGAATAACCAAGGAATGTAAATGTAGATTTTCTTCTTGTTTATTAACATGGCTACGTGCTATTGCAAGAAGTGAACATTACCTTATACCATCCTAAACTAACAAGGTATATAACTATTGAAGATGCAATTATGGAATTGACTACTATCATGAGAGAGAATTTGAAGCTTCGATGAGGTTTTGCATTGTCCTCTACAAAAGGTGTTTTCTACTCATATCTTCATACTTATCCCCATCTAGGTTTGTGCTATTTCTAACAATATGTTATTGGATGCCTTCTAGTTTTATGATTGAGGGAATATTGACATAATGGATATACACATTAAAGAAATGGGATTTTATCTGCCTCATATGTTTCTAATTTCTTACACTCATTAAAATAAAAATGGTTGATGTCTCTTTTCAAGTTGAATTTATTGTTGTAACTGTCACATGCATGATTGGAATGTATTACTTATTGGTGCTCAGAATTGGAGATTGGATTGCCATCTTGGATTTTGTCCCACTTCACTTTTGACAAGTGATACAATGAATTCTATTTATTTGAATAAGCGTAGTTTAATTCTGTATTCAATACAAAGCTTATACATAAGTTGGTTATCATGTGAAATATCAATATAAAAGTTTAACACTAATAGAGAAACAAGTGTCGAGGTCATTCAATCATATATGTTTCTTTTTATAGCCCTCTACAACACCAAGAATTACCTAACATCCTAATCCAATTTTCATACATTTAAATTTTTACTATTTACCATTACACTGTAGTTCCCTCTAGAATGACACATGCTTGAATTTTTACAGTTATTAGAGCAATACATAATTTGTAGGCAGGTTTGGTCTTGATGTGAGTATGCACATCATCATCCCTTTGAAAGTAATAAAATAAATGAAAAAATTGGCTATATAAGGTAAAATAGATCAAACATAATGATTAAACTGAGTTATGGTTGACTTCCATGCACTCTAGTTCTTTGTATGTTATTGTTGGCACTCCCTATAAAGAAATTTCTAAATAAATTAGGAGTGCCAACACAACTTGGACTAGATTATTTGTCCAGAGATTTTCCTCCAATAATCATCGTGTTTGTGGATGCAGGGCTTGGTCACATAGCTTGAATATCTACATTATAATCTAAAAATGGGTGTGGACCAACAGAAGTGCTCCAAAGGCTGGGCTCAAATCTTGCAATGCATGTTGTTTTGGCTAATGCTTTATTTATTTCAAAGGATTATGTTGCACCAAAAACATTAGAGGCTAAGGGTGATATTCTCAAAACTTAGTTACCATGTTTTGGAACTCTAATACGTATATTACATTGTGCTAAAAGTGCCATATATGATATTTTTAATTGAATAAAAAGATAACCCTCATAAGTATGTTAAAACTAAAATTCATAGAGAGTGCAAGGCTCAAGCCCAATTTGACCTATGAACTTGATGCTACAAATCATAAATGACTATTTTTAGAAGGACATTAAATTTTCCAGTCAAGTAAAACTAAAAACTAGTATTGTAATGGAACACGGCTTGCTTTCACAGTAACATCCAAATGAGTGTTTTGTGACTATGCTTCGACTTCAAATTTTTGAATCTTTTTACTCTATTTTGAATGGAAAATAGTGAATGGAATATTGCTTGATGATTCCACCCCAAGTTTACTAAGATAAATATGTAGCTTGAACGCCTATGTGGAATTTACCATAAACATGAAGCAGAAAGACTAGGACCAAAAGAAACAAAATAGGACTACTAAAAATGAAAAGGGAAGGTAATTTGAGTATTTTTATAAAGCTAAAAACTTCTGTAAAGAGAAGAGCAAAAAAATGTTGGCATTATGACACAGGTTTGGCACTATGGCACAGGTGTTGTCCTTGATGGCAACTCACTTAGATGGAGGATCTCAGTTCAAGCTCTCAGAATGAAAGAAAAAGAGATATATGCAGGTGCCGCTTAACCAAGTCTCATATACATGTGGGTTCGACGATCAAAAGGCACATATACATATGCATGCACTTTCATGCAAGGAAAAGTGCATACATGTGCGAAAACTTATTTTTGGTCCATTGTATTTAGTCCTTGGTATTTGGACCTATGGTTTTGGACCATGGTATCTCGTCTGAAGTGTTGAACCTAGGTATTGCGTCCATGGTATTGACTCTCTATGGTTTTGGACCATGGTATTGAGTAAGGCCTGAGACTACAAAAGGGGAAGGAGATCATTAGGCAAAGTCATTCACTCAAGCATTGAATATCTTATGAGAGCAAGATCTAGAATTGGGTTATGGTACATAGCTGGATCTGAACCAAGGAAGAACTTGAGCACTAGAAGAAGCATAAGTTCTATTGTTGGGTCAAGATCTTAAGGCTTGAATAGTATTATCTTTGTCTGATTTTGATCTCTTATATTTGGTGCATGAGTTGATCTATAAATATAATAATTTTGGTATAACTGATGTCTGAATAAGTGAAAAGGGTAAATTATCTTTTATAGATCTATACGTAGGTTCGACACAACAGAGCCGCATATACACGCTAGTTATTGTAAGTCAAAATGACGTATACGCTGGTTGACCTTAATATAGAAGCGTATGCATGCAGGTTCTACATATTGAAGTAGCGTACATCTCATGAAATATGTTTTAGCTACTTCTGTTTATTGCTGCAGTGTTCTGGGTTCAGGATTGGTTTCTGGTTACTGTTAATGTATTCTAGTTACAATATTCAAAGAAGTAATTGTTTGATTCAGTTTTGATTAAAGCAAAGGATATTGGTTGATGCAAATGTATTTGATGTTTGATTATTGTCATTGATGGATCTAGTCTAAAAATTTATGAAACGTGGTCCTTGGAAGAAAGAGAAGGTTGTAGCCTTCTGTAGGTCAGCACCTACATACTAGTACATCAGCTAGTACAAGAGCTAAGGGGGTTGTAGCTCCCTTCTAGGACAAGCTGGAGAACGAGAGAAGGTAGTAGCCTTCTCTAGGTAGAAGCTTGCATACTGGTATAAGACTGCACTAGTACAGAAATATTGTAAAAAGAAGTTTCTTATTGAATGAAGATAGAGACGAATTGCAACAGGTGGTATTCACCCACATTGGATTTCCACCTTATATCTTGTGTCCATGTGTGCGATGATCTATTATGTTTTACTGCACTTGTTTACTGTTCTTATGGTTAATGAAGTTCTGATGCACTGATTAAAGATCAACATTTAATGAATCATAAGTTTACTGATATACGTTGGTTTCTCTAGAAATAGTAGCATATATACGCACTTTCCCATAACTGAAGTAGCGTATATAAATCTAATTGTGTAATGAAAAAATTGATTTGATAATACTAATTCACCCTCCCCCCCCTCTCAATATTATTTCCAACAAAAAACACATCTAATTTGATAAAAAATGCAAATAATACTAAGAAATTTCTTAGTAAATCAAAATCAAACCCGATTCCCATCACTTTGAATTATTTTTCTCAAGACCTCTTTATATGACCATTTCATTTCATTTTATGTTCATTAAGAAGTGGGCCCATAAAATCAAAATGAGATGGTTGATGAAAAATCTAGTGGAAATAATAGTGACACAAACAAAACATCTGACCAATTGATAGAGAAGAGGAGAAGTTCACTTGTAGACTGGGTGACATTGAAGGGACCTATGGAAGAGAAACAACATTGGGTATGATTTCTGCAATACATATTTAGTTGAATACATATTTTTATAATTGCGATGTTCATTCCATGATATCCTCTTTATTTTTTATTGCATTTTGAATGTTTCCTTTGATTTTGTTGTCTTTTAATTATGAAATTAAAAATACTTGGTATCATGTCCATTTAAACAACATCCAAAGCTTGAAGATGAAATTAGCATTATACAATATTTATTGAAATCTTTTATTTTGTGTTTTAAGTATGAAATTGAAAATAATTGGTACCATGTCCATTTAAACAACATCCAAATCCTAAAGATGAAATTAGTATTACATAATATTGATTGAAATCCATTTATTTGTTTCGAGTTGAAATATTTTCATGGTTATTAGAAAAGTCTACTTTCAAGTTTTTATATGAGTATAGGTTGCCTATATACTTGACCAAGTTCATTCATTAAAAAATTAAATGCTATTGAGAATAAAATAACAAGGATTAGGCATCACACCTCATATTATTTGATTTCATGAGTTATCTACAACCTAAGGTTTCTAGCATGTAACTTACTTGGCATGATTGTGCCCAAATTTTTCCTGAAGGTTGAATACTAAGTTACTAAGGTGTTATTTTCTATGGTGATGTTTTATTGTCTTTGTTTATATGGGTCATCTCGACACATAGTGGTCACATTGTGCAACTGAAGAAAACTTCTCTGAGATTCTTGTTTTTTGTTGGCAACAATGGCATTGACATTGTCGACGTTAAGGTATATCTCATATAAATCCTTTATATTTTACTTTAGTTTATATTACATTGTTCATCGTCTTTTATGTCTTATAGTTCTCATTGTATATTCTTTCGTTTTCAGAAGAGGAACTTTGTATTGATGGTAGGAAGAAGTAATTGAAGAAAGAGAAGAAATAACACTAGAGTGACAAATGTAGAAGGAAAGAGAGAAGATAATTGGTCTAGTGATACCCTTAATGCCAATATCCCATACGAGACACACACATAGAGACCGATAATCAAGTCTTTAGAGTTGGTGAATTCACCTACAATACCTTGCATAGAAAATTTTAGGGGAAAATGTTCGCCGTTTGGCGAAATTAAGGGGTTTTAAATTTTTAGTGGGCGAATATTTTGTATTATAGTACATTTTTACAAATCACCTCAAATAGCCCACCTTATTTTAAGGGAGAGGGTAAAAAAGGTAAATTTAGCCCTTGAAATTAGGAGTTACAACCTTCCATTCGCCCATTTTCAAGAATAGTTTTTATTTAAGTGAATCCATTCGCCCATTTTCAAGAATAGGTTTTATTTAAGTGAATCCTATGGGCCAAATACCATATTTATAAAAGAGATATGGTAAATTAATAAAAATATAAATAAATGAGAGGTATGGTAAATAAATAAAACATTTTTTTTATTTACTCCATAAACAAATAAAAATATAAGTAAAGTGGAGTTATGGTAAATAAATAAAACGTCTTTTTATACTTACTCAAAAGGTATGGTAAATA
>APFE031469148.1:110625-134166 GCA_000404065.3 Pinus taeda
ATGAAAAGAAGCCACATTTTTTGTGTAAAACATCCTTTTTTCATCATTTTCATTTATCCTCAAAATCCTAAGTTAAGTTTCACTTATTAAAACTTGGCTTTACCCGTTCATTCACCTCACAAACCATATTAATCACTAACATATTATCTAGCTCCCTAACTCCCCCCTTCCCCTAATTCTATTACAATCTATTGAAAAACTCCCAAAAATATTTATAAATACCCTCCCCCTAGCACTATAGCTATATACCCTCCTTGGGAAATATTAACCCCTCAAGGGTTAGTATTAACCCTCAATCATCCTAAAAACTATGGGTTTTGGAAAAAAACCATGGTTAAAGGTTAAAAAATCAATTTCCCTGCCCTCATTTACCCTTGTCCCCCTTTCCTCCGCCCTAAACCCATTTTATTATAAAGTTTTAAATAAGAAACATTTAATGAAATGTGCGTTTTTAACCCGAAAAACCCATAGCCTAATGTTCTAAACCCACCCCGCGCCCAATTTATTAAAGTCTAATTAATTATTTGGGCGGGCCCCCAGTGTATTAATGCGCCGTCACTTCGCAATTCCCGCCCACCGTCCGATCTTCCACCTTGCCCATCCAACGGTGGGTGGTCGATCCTCCAGCAGACTTGCCCGACCTTTTGCGTCCGGGGGATGGGCGGTATTGCTGCCGTACCCCCGCCATGCATCAGGCGCCCGCATTGTTCGCTGCCCGGCCCCTCCAAACCACTTACCACCTTGAACCCCTCCGGGGAGACCGCTTACCGCTTCCCCCTCGTGCTGACGTCACGCCCCCGTCAGCGTGACGTCACCCTGCTTTACCGCCACCAATCCTCCACATCACCCCTAGTCTCCATGTCACCCAGTCCACCCTGCCACCATGTCACTGCCACCTGAGCACCCACGTCAGCTACCACGTCACCCATCTGTACCCGGGCCCATGATGACGTCAGAATGATGTCATCACAAAAAGAGGCCAATATGCCAAAAATGCATAAAAAGGCGTCAAAAAACCGTTATTTCACATTGTTTTCTACGATGCCCGGAGCTCCTCTTAAAGCGAAATTCAACCTAAAACAGTCAAAAAGCAAAATTAATCCACCAAAGTCACTGCTGCCTCCGTTATCAACCCAACTACCTGCAATTCAGCCAATTCGACCGGTGCAAACGCCTCATACGCCATTAAAACCAGGTATTTGCCGCAGGCATCCTCTCTTGTCCATTGTTCTCCTTGCAATCATATTTTCCTGCTTAAAGAACTCAGTTAAAGGACCCACATTGTCAAATTCACCACTGTAGTCTACTTAAAAACCCATTGAAACCCCTGCGCGATGAAAGTCTTGAGGAAACCCGCGACCCTCTGTGAAGTTCACCATTCTTCCACAAAGAAAAACTAAATAAGGCGAGCTACCGACTAGAAGACTGACTTGACAAGTTCCTTCACCCCTGCTAAAGTAATTCTCTGCAAATAACTAGCTAACCAGCCCAAACACACTCTGGTTCTTCAAAAACAGAGTGCCCCACAGATTCATTAAGCCTGTGACAGCCTCCTTGCACTGCCAAAAATGCTCATTGCAAACAGAGATCAGTAAGCCATTCCTCAGCATTCACATCAAGCTTAATTTACAGTAAGCCACCAGCTAAAAGAAGACAATGGCTACTCCAGCTGCTCTAGATGTAGTGCCCATAAATCCACCTAACAGAAAACTAGAAGCTATGCCACTAGTGGACAGTGATGCCCTCATCACAGACTTTGTGGCAGAGAGAAGCCACTTGCAAACATATTTCCAACTAAGAAATAGTCACTTGGACAACAGTGACCTATATAGCATTTGGGAATCCAATCTGCCCACCTACTTCCTGCCTTCTGTCAACATTTTTCCTGAAGTCATCCACCTATGTGCAGAGAACTATGACTAGAGACTCAGGGCTATAAAGTCTCCATTTGGGAGCATCCTCTTTTATATAACTCCAGACTCCATCAACCAGATGCTCAACTACAAGCAAACCCAGCTGCTATACCCCTTCTCCATGAACTATTTGCTAGATGAGGGCTCCAAACCCTCTAGCACAGACATTGCTGCCATAGCCAGGAAATTCATGAAGGCAGATTGCCAACCTTCTGGGCCACCTCCTTTTTCCTATGAAGATTTCAATGAGGTTGGCAAGCTACTGGTAGATATGCTGACCTCTGTGCTGGGGTTCACTACAAACAAGCATGTTGATCTAACTGTGCTGGTCATGCTCTCTGCATACAGCCTTGTGAAGCCCCCTACTATGAAATACAATTATGCCAAGTAAATTGCCAATAAGATACATGATCAATTGAAAAGGCTGAAGAGGGAGGAAATATTCAAATATTCCTCATACATCTACCATTTATTCTTATACTACCAAATAGATTGCTTCCAGTGCTCAATCAGGAAACTAGACTCACAGGGTGAGAGGAGGTCCGTGATCTTCTGGTCTTCAGTCTTCCACCAAGTCTAGAATTCCCCCTACTCATACTATGAGTTCATTGATCAGTTTGTGTATCCAGTCACATGCCTCTTAAAGAGCACTCGTCCTATCAGGCTGTCCAAGGATATGCAGAAAATCTTGAAGCTATACAGAAGCTACAAAATTGGTGATTGGTACTTGTACTAAAACCACACTATCATCAGAATTTAAGGTTGTGAGCTCTGTCCCTACAAGCTCCCAAAATATGTCCCTATGAGGCTATTTGCCCTGAAGTACTACAGACAGCTCATAAACTTTGATCTAACACACTTTCAAAGTGCAAAGAAGAAAGCCAACCTAAAATTCAGGGACCACCTAGGCCCATTTGTCATGAACAAAAAAGATGGTTGGCAAGAAGCTAACCAAATACTAGGACAACAGCTCAAACTCAAGAGAAGCTTCTGGTGGGTCCCTTATGACCCTGAAGGCTTCATCAGTGCCAGGAGGGTCAAATATAGGTTGCTAGCCTATAAGCATTGCCCAATCTCTCAAATACAACACTTTGCTAATCAAGATGAATGGGTGCCTGAGTCAATAGTAGAGGAATTGACTCAGGAAGAAATAATGGAGAAGACTGTAAAGGACTTGGAAAAAACTCTTGACTTAGACTCTTGTCAACAGGTCTTATCCAAGCAACCAGTCCAAGCAGGAGAAGGCACCTCTATTTCTCCAGCTGCACAGGACATCCAGCAAGCTCCAGCCACAGCAACTACAACAAAGGGAAAGGAGAAGATGGATGAACAACAAGAGGTAGAGACAGGATAGCCTAGTACATCAAAGGACCAGTAATCAGAACAGGCCCCTCCACAGCAAACTGAACAAACACAAAACCCAGTTTTGCAGACTCCTCTCAATGATGAGAGAGGGAAAAAGAGAGACAGGGAGGAGGTCACCCCTCCAACAGGGTCATCACAGCAACCAGAGTCCAAGAGGCCGAGGACAGACCCTGAGACAGAAGAAGGAGATATAAGTGAAGAGCTAGCAGAAAGCCACAGCAAAGAAAGGCAAACAAGCCAACAAACTGCCACTAGCCCATTTCAGCTAGAACAGGCCCAACAACAGACCATGGAGGTGTCCTCCTCCAGACAACAGGGAAAAAAGCCAGCTACTATTAAAGAAGGCATCAACGAGATCAAGGCACAAAATGAGTTGCTAAGGGTGCAGCTCTATGAGCAATTCTTGAATACAACCCTAGCCAAAAAGCAAAGATTAATTGATGCCTATGATCTAAAGGAAGAAAAGATGATCTTCACTCATCTAAAGCCCAAAGTCCCACATCCAAAGACCACAACAGATTACTACAGGACAAATCTAGAGGTCTTTGCTAAAGACATACACCCCATGGATCAAATTGAGTTGCACAAACAGACTGGGGAGATGGTGTGCAACACTTGCTGACAGGGAAATGCTGGCCCATCAGCTAAAAGAAGCCTTGAAGAACACCAACAGGCAGCTTGACTATGAAAGGCTATCCTCCTCTACGAAAGACAACAGAATAAAGACTCTGGAGGATATAATTGTAGATTTGGGACATGACCCAAAGGACCCAAAGGGTGTTAGAGCCCTTATAAAGAAGAAAGAGGATGATATTGCTGCATTGAGAAGATAGGCAAAATTGCCTCCTACCATCCATCTTGAAACAGCAGAGCTAGCACAAGAGAAGCAGGTGGATAATGCCATGGAGCTGCTGGTGGTCATTAACCAAAGGATACTACAAATGGAGGCAGAGTTAGAGAAAGCTCTGCAGGACAATCAAGGGGAATCAGCCTCCCAGCCACCTCAAACTTCAAAACATCTTGAACCTACCCGTCCAACACAAGCAGCAGTAGCCCCTCCTACTGTTCTAGCACCTACTACAGCTACATCAACAATGGGAGCAACAGTAGAAGCAACAACAGCAGCAGAATCCAGCATGGGCATGGAGGAGTTGATGAAGGTATTTAAAGAGCTGGAAACTCAAGCCACTGAAATAAATATTGCTAAGGAAAAATTGGCCAAGCTGGAGGCTAGTTATGACAAATCAAAGATGACAGTGGCAAAAAAGGAAAGAGAAATAAAGGCTATGGAGGCCAAAGTAAAAACTCTAGAAAAAGAGTTGATGCTAGGTAAAACCCTAGCAGAAATAAAAAAGATTATTTAGGCCAAAATTGGCCAATCCATACAGGACCAATGGAGGTCCATTCAAGAAATTTTTGAACAGTTGGAGCTAATAGAAATAGCTCATGTGGAAATTCAGAGAGCCAGGACAGCCCTGGGAATAATGCTTGAGCAGGCCACCAAAATGATTCATTTGCTGAATAACCGCACTTGAGAGGAACTGGCTGCTCTACAAATAAGCAGCAGAATAGATACAATCCTCACAGCCAAAAAGGTATTGACCTTAAGGAATTTTTATCAGACATTGGAGAGGAAGTGTCAGGAGATGAAGGCAGAGATAGATGAATTCAGAGCTAAGATGGCTATTCTACAGGACAAAGGACTGCCAAGCCTAGTGACTGGCACAGGACAGCTGCTGTCATATAATCAGTATATGACAAGGATCAACAATTATGTTGAAAACCAGATCACTGCATCCAGCAGCTCCACAGAAGAAGCAGGGCCTCCCTCTGGACAATCCCTCAATTACAAGCTGGAAAATCTGTTCTTCATTGAACATGAAATAAATCATCTATTTGAGGTGTCTCCCAATTTCTACAGACATACATAGGCAGATGAAACAGTGGTAAAATGAGGAGGCATCAACTACCCCCAGCTGATTGGTGGCAAGCAATGTTGGAGATTTTGCCCAGATAATACCACTTTACTTTTTTCCTTTTTGAGGAAAATAAGAGTTTACAGGTCAGCAGGCAGATTAACATACAAGTACAACAAGTGGCCGTACAGGTGACTCAGCAATGCACCCAGACAGCAGGCTAATTCAACGCAGAGTTAAAGGCACAGCTACAGCCTACTTTCCAGAGCCATCAAGTCAAATCTTCCTGACAGAAAAATATCAGCTATCTCAGCATTAAAAGCTACATTTATGTTGTCATTTACTTTTTGTAAGAGAGTTGGTGGTGCAATTTATTGCACCATAACTCTCTACTAAGATATTTTATACCCTATTTTTGTATATATATCCCCTCATATAACGCATTGAGGGTCGGTTGTAGTGTAATTCTTTCTGAAGAGCTCTGTTGTATTCTGAAGACTTTTTGATAATAAAATTTTGCTGATGGAGATTTCTGGTTCCAACGCTGTCTGAAGATGGATATGTAAAGCTCTGTTTTGTTGCAGAATTCCTGTGTCATTTGCTGAATCAATAAGTTTCTCTTAACAGTGTATGTGTTTCCTGTATATTCCATATCTCTTATGTTTTCATAATCTTAGTAAGTAGAGAAAAAGAATAGCCTAGGATTTGTTTCAAGCACCCTATGCTCAATCTCTATTTCTAAATATGTTTTCTTCTGGATTAGCCATAGATATGAATTCTTAATTGCTCATGTCTAAACTTATCCTGTCATGGTGAATACTATTTAAGAATTCTTTAACTGCTCTTAAGCAATACCTTCATGTTTCTTCATTTAGCATAGTGAAATATTCTTAACTGCCTTTCACTCACTAATTCCATAATTTCATCAACAAATCTGATAAATTGTTTCACACATGCCTAACTTGCTCTGCAGCAACACTCTGTGTTCATAAATCCACTTTCACAAGCACAAATACCTCAACTCCATTGCCCAATGGAACAAACTGTCCTGTAATCTGTATCTCAGTTCTATATGAATTCACCAACCCACCAAGTTCAAAACAAAAAGTGCATCATAACTAGCCTAAAACATTCATCAAACAAAGCTAAACTATAAAGAGAGAGCCCTCTCTGGTTACAGGTAGGCTAGGACCTGCAACTAAAATATTGGTCAGTGGTTACCTCGGCCGTATTCCATTTAGGAAGCAGGGAAGAACCTGAGTGATAACATCAATGGCGACTCCGCTGGGGAATTTATGTCAAAATACCAAGTGAAAGGGAATAAGCTTCCTGTTTAAAGGTCCTACCATAGGATACTAAGGAAAGAAAGCCCAGAAGCTAGCTCCAAAGAAGAAATCTTGTTACACTAGGTCCAATCCTGACCCTAATCCCCCATCTATATTTGAAAACCTCAATTTAATCGCCAAAAGCTTAAAGAAACAAGAGCAGCTAAGGGAGCTCTCAGATTCAGATACTGTGCCAAATCAGCAGAGCTATATTCCCACTCCTTTCAAAGCATCAGTTCATCCTCACCCTACCCCAGCTTATCCTAGCTCTTCATCCACTTCCCAAGGTAGTTTCCCTACTCCGCTATCCCCAACACACCTCACTCCTATTATCCTGATTGTCCCAGCTGTCCCACTCCTTCTTGCTGCCCCTTTTATCCCTGAAACATGGCTAGATATGCTCCTTTAGTCCTGCCTGCAAACCCAGGGGCAATTACCCAAGACTATCAAGGGAAAATGACTTACTTTGATGGAACTGGCACTTACACTACCCAGCAACACACCAAGAGGATGCAAGACTATTTTGAGAACTATGAGATAGATGATGAAGATGTAAGAATGAAAATTTTTGTGCAAATTTTGACAGGGGATGTAAGGAATTGGTTCAGGTCTCTGGCTGCAAACTCTATAGTCAATCCTGATGCCTTACACCTAATTTTTCTGAACAGGTGGGAAAAGAAGAAAGACCCCCTTCACATACTGACAGAATATGATAATTTGAAAAGGGGCCCACAAGAGACAGTTCAAGACTATTGTGCTAGGTTCAACAATGTATATAATGCTATCCCTCAAAACTTGAGACCTCCTCCTGATCTAGCCTTGATCAATTTTCTTGATGGATTTGAACCAGACATGGCATATCAATTAAGAGGAAGAGCACCTCCAAGTCTTGCAGACATGCAGAATATAGCTGTAAGTGTAGAGGCAAACCTGATTGCCAAGAGAACCAGAGCAAAAAATGAGAGAAGAATAACTTTGAAAGAGGAACCCTCAACCTTTGACCAAAACCTAGATGCAATCATGAAAGGTATGGAAAGGTTGGGAGATAGGGTTGAGACCATGGAAAGAAAGTCCTCCTGGGAAGGGAAAACAAGCAACACTACTAGGAATCCAAATTTTAGGAAAAACCAAAACCCAAATGCTGGGAGGACTAGTCCTGATCAGAACATCAGACCTCCATTTCAAGAAAATTATGCAGAGACCTCAACCACTAGTGAACAAATAGAAGATCCCCACATCAATTTAATGGGTCTGGACAGTGAAGAACAAGTATTCTTAACACAAGATGATCAACAGGCCCAAGACTACCAACAATTCCAAGCAAAATCTGGTGATTCATTTGATTTCAGAGAAGGGTATGACACAACAGTCTATGAAGTACACAAATAGTACAAGGTAAGGAATAGAACCATAGATGTGCCTGAGAATATCAAATAGACACACACCAAATTTCCCAAGAAAACTAGTGATAAGGCTGCGTTAACAGAGTCCTCAGATAAAAAACCCCACAAAGAGGTTACAGTGGAAGATGTATCTGATATACAGCCCCCAGTAAAACCTACACCCACACCATTTCTCCCAACAAAAATTTTAGGCAAACCTATAGAAAACAAAACTGACCCAAACATATCCCAAAACAATATGCCTAATCAGGATATGCTCACCCAAAATTCAGCAGAAAAGGAAAAATTTGTTGCTCATAATGTGAAAGTTCAGATGGAAAAACCCTTCAATCTTGAAACAGAAATTGGCAAACTCAAAATTGTAATCCCTCTGTCTGAACTAGCCAAACATGAGGTCTTAAGACAACAAATCAATAGATCATTGCAAGTACCAGAAAATAGGGATGCAGTCAACATTTTGGATGACCAACCAGAACTGATTTTTGGCTCAGAAGTCAATGGCAAATCACGGGATGGAGGAACTCCTCCATTCTATGTTAGCCTAAACATTCATGACAAAGTATTACACAATGCCATGTTTGACTGAGGAGCCTCTCATAACCTAATGCCCAAATCAGTAATGGAAAAACTTAGATTAGACATCACCAGACCCTACAAAGATTTATTTTCATTTGATTCCAGCCATGTAAGATGTTTAGGCCTGATTAAAGACCTCTGTGTATCCCTGATCCAATATCCAGCCAAAACAATTCTAATGGATGTAGTAATGGCTGACATTCCACCCAAATATGGTATGCTCCTGTCAAGGTCTTGGGGTGCCAAACTCCAAGGATCTTTGTAACTAGACATGTCATATGCCACAATTTCAGTCTTTGGCCAGCCAAAGAGACTGTACAAAGAGACACTCGTGAAATATGTGGTCAGCAGCCAGGATAAACCCCAAAATTTCCCAATCTACTCCATCCATTCAGATATGGACTCTTTTATACTATGCAATGTTGATATATGCCCCAAAACGGAGCTCAAGCTCCTAGAAACAAAGGAAACCAGGCATATGAATGAACAATCCACTTTTGCTGAACAAAAGGTGACTAATCTCATTAAAACAACAGACTCTGCTGACATATCACAAGAATCACCAAGACTAGACTTGTCCACTGAACAGATCTGTAAATCAATTGAAACCAATACTGACCAAGAAACCTTGTGGTATTTAGAATTTGATGGATTAGTAAATAAGCTTGGAGCAGGAGCAGGGGTATGGATACACAATACTCAAAATGACCATGCTCTAGGTCATGCCTATAGGCTTAACTTCAGATGCAAAAATAACATGGCAGAATATGAAGCCCTCCTACTAGGTCTCAAACTGATAAAGAAGCTAGGAGTGACCAATGTCTCCATATTGGGGGATTCAGACCTCATTATCCAGTAGATAAAGGGTAATTTTGTTACAAATGATCCCAGGTTAAGGTCTTATAGGTCAACAGTGACAGACTTACTCAACAACTTCCTAGAATATCAGCTCAACAAAATACCTAGGAACCACAACTTGCATGCTCACAGTCTGGCAACCTTTGCAAGTACTTGTAAACTTCCTTTTGGGCCTAACCACCAATTCACTGCTGAGATCAAACACAGGCCCTCTGTCCAAGACAATGTAAATAATTGGCAAGTTTTTGAGAATGATACTTAAATAAACAATTTTTTAACCATGAAGGAGGAATTCTCAAACTTAAACATTGACACAAGCATTAGGGAGGATCAAAACCAAAAACATGAACCAGACACCAGTATATCAGCTGAAACAGCAGAGAGGATATTACATCCCACAATCTTTGACCCTGCAAATTTGCAGAAACTAAAGATAACACATCTTGATGAAAGTAATGAGGAAGAAACAGAAGTAATTCAGTTAAAAGACAATTTCTTGCCTACAGGTCTTGCTCCTTTAGAAGACATCTTTGATTCAAATGATCTCTCTAGAAAACCAAATATGCAACACATTAATGAAGAAATAGAGGAGTGTAACATTGGGACCATTGAAAATCCCAAAATGATCAAGCTTTCTAGAAGCTTACCTCCTGATAAGAAGCCAGAATATATCAAACTGTTCAAAGAGTTTTAGGATGTATTTGCCTGGTGCTATGAGGACCTTAAGTCCTATGATACTACAGTGATCCAGCACACAATACCCCTGAAAGAAAACCAAAAACCCTTTAAACAGAAGCTGAGAAGAGTCAATCCAGTACTTCTTCCCCTAATAGAGAAAGAAGGAAAACGAATGTATGAAGCTGGGATAATTTCTCCCATAAGGTTTTTTGAATGGATTTCCAACCTTGTACCTACAAGAAAGAAAACAGGGGAGATAAGACTTTGTGTGGATTTGAGAAATTTAAACAAAGTCTCTCTCAAGGACCACTATCGCTTACCAAAAATGGATCACATCTTACAAAGGGTAGTGGGAGCCTCAAGGATTTCATTACTGGATGGCTTCTTAGGATTCAATCAAATCTTAGTCCACCTAGATGACCAAGATAAAACTGCCTTCACCACACCTTGGGGAACTTTCAAATATGTCAAAATGCCTTCTGGACTCAAGAATGCTGGAGCCACATTTCAAAGGGCAATGGATATAGCCTTTGCCAAAGAAATCCATGATTTCCTTGTCATATAACTTGATGATCTAACAGCCTTCTCAAAATCAGACCAGGAGCATTTAAAACAGCTCAGACAAGTGTTCTTAATTTGCAGAAAGTATGGCATTTCTTTGAACCCAAAGAAATCACTATTTGGCCTAGAAGAAGGCAAACTCCTTGGGCATATAATTTCAAAAGATGGCATATGAATTGACCCTGATAGGATTCAGGCTATACTGCAAGTCCCCCATCCAAGAAAAATCAAGGAATTACAAGCCTTTTTGGGGAAAATTAATTTCCTAAGAAGATTTATTCCTAACTTAGCTGAGCTAATAAGATTGTTGAACAATATGCTCAAGAAAGATGCCAAGGTCAAATGGACAATTGAGGCTAAACAAGCCTTTGAAGAAATCAAGATAGCCCTGACAAAAACACCTGTGCTTACAAGCCCTAGTTTTGATAGAGACTTTATAATCTTCTCCTTTGCCTCTGAAAACACAATTGCTACTATCCTACTGCAAAAGGATGACTTGGGATGTGAAAAACCTATTTCCTTTTTCAGTAAAGCCCTTAGGGATGCCCCACTCAAGTACAAAATCATGGAAAAGCAAGCATATGCCCTGGTAAAAGCCATAAAGGACTTCAGAGTTTACATCCTATACTCTCACATAATTGCATATGTGCCCAATGCATTTGTTAAAGATATCTTAACCCAAGAGGGAATGGAAGGCAAGAGGGGCAAATGGATTGCCAATATTCTAGAATATGATATAGAAATCAAACCAAAAGAACTTATAAAAGGACAAGGGCTAGCCAAACTAATGAATGAGACTAACTTTGAAGCCCTTGACATAAACGAACTGGATAACGAACAGGAGATGGCAACTCCACAGATCAATCAAGCCTTTCTAGAATCACCTTGGTATGCTGACATATGTTTTGTATTATTAAACCTGCAAGCTCCTCCGGGGTTATCAAGAACCAAGAACAGATTTCTAAAACTTAAGGCTGCAAAATTTTGTATCATAGACAATGTTTTATTTTGGAAAACTCATGAAGGTGTCCTGCTCAACTGCCTGACTTCAGATGAAGCTGATAAGGTTCTTAGAGAATTTCATATAGGAGACTGTGGAGGGCACCTGTATTGGAAATCCACAGCTGACAAAATCCTAAGGGATGGATTTTGTTGGCCCTCCCTGTTTACTGATGCAAAAAAGTTTGTAATGTCATGTCATAAATGTCAGATCTTTGAAGGGAAGAAGAAGTTACTCCCCTTACCCCTCAGGCCCATTTCAACAGAAAAACCATTTCAACAATGGGGCTTAGATTTCATTGGAGAAATACACCCTTCATCCTCAGGCTAGCACAGATGGATCTTGACAGCTACTGATTACTTCACCAAGTGGATAGAGGCTATACCTTGTAGACAAGCAAATGATTCAGTTATCATACAATTCCTAGAAACCAATATCTTGTCCAGATTTCGCTGCCCAGAGAAAATCATAACAGATAATGCAGCTGCCTTTAAATCCAAGAAAATGTTTAGCTTTTGTCACAAATATCATATCACCCTAGGTCATTCAACAACCTACTACCCTCAAGGCAATGGCCTAGCTGAGTCCTCCAATAAAAGCTTAATCAACATCATTAAAAAGGTCTTGGAGGACAACAAAAAGAATTGGCATAAAAAGTTGGTAAATGCACTATGGGCAAATAGATTGACCACAAAAAGATCTATTGGTACTAGCCCATATGAATTGGTATATGGCCTGGAAGTTGTGTTCCCATCATCCCTTGGGATCCCTGTGATCAAATTGCTGCAAGAAATACAGGCTGAACCCAATGATATCCAGAGAAGGATCAATCAGACAATCCACTTACAAAAAAAAAGGGAAGAAGTGTATCATAGAACCCAAGTTCTACCGGAAAAGCTCAAAAAAGTGTTTGACAAAAGAACAAAGGCTGAGGACTTTTTCATAGGTAACAAAGTATTGAAATGGGATTCTAGGAGGGAAGACAAAGGAAAGCATGGCAAGTTTGACTTTCTGTGGAAAGGGCCATTTGTAATTCAAGCTGTGCGAGGTAACAATACCTTCTTTCTCAAGAGTCTAGATGAGTCAAACAATGATGAAGGCCCAGTGAATGGGAGAATGCTCAAGCACTACCATGATACATAAGCATAGGATGGCCCCATATTGTACATAAATGTCTATATTTTCAAAGTACTTTTTTCCTTTGTTACAGTAGATATATAGAAGAGCAACTACAACAGATTTTTTGAAAAATGATCAGCAAAACCATATCAAGATGATATAGATACTGGAGACAGCTCAGATGAACAGAAATGAGCAAGGTCTGCAAAAACAGAAAACCAATGATAGGCAGTGATACAGGCTAGCAAGTCATGAAATATTTATTGTTGTTCTAAGGACGTCATGGAACAGTGCATACCATCTCACTAATTACAGATCAGAGGTGGCAATACTAGAGAAAATTCACTACCGTGAGAGGAAGAAAAATAAGGCCATCTGACCTGCTGTTCTTGGCTTTCCACCAGGAAAATCCATCCTCAAGTGGAGCCACTATTAGGTTCCTATACCAAAAGGTTTCATCTTTCATGATTGACATTGGAAGGACCAAATATGTTCATCATTGCAGGCTGCAAAGGTTCCATATTTTGTGTACATGCTACAAAAAATTAAAAAATGAAAAGAGGGTATGCCTTAAAAGAATAATCAAAAGGCAAGAAAATCAAGTGGTCAAGAGCAAAGTGAAAATGAACCCCAAACTAAAGACCAGGAAAGAGGCCAGTCAAAATTCCACTACTAGCTTATTTGGCAGTGTCATGTTATGCAAATACTGCTGCTAATCACACTTGATGGATGGCCCAAAAATCTGGGCCATACCATGGTTAAATTGCTTGCTGCAGAATAGAGAATGTTCCCTGACCAAACAGCTCAAGCTTGGCAGATGGCTAGCTAGGTAGAGAAACAAAGGGCCCAACTACTTAATTTGGGGCCTTGGAAGAAATAAGGGTAGGTTTTAGATAGGAGGGCAGTCAAAAGAAAAAGAGGAAAATCAGGGTCTTCCATTTCAAGTGCACCCACTTTAATGAAGAAAAAATGTTAGGATTACTAGGATGGGTAAGTAGTGCAAGGTTGCAGAAATGGAGAGCCATCACCAATTGGCCTATTAAGTGAAAAAACTTATGCCACTCAGGGTATTGACCTCAAAGGCAAAGAGTGGAGGACAAGCATTGGAAGCATGTCTAACTTCCCCAGTTTCCCCCAAACTTCATTTTACTAACACTCCCAAGGGCCTTGAGATCTGCTCAGGTGTCCAGTTCACATCATTGCATCACAAACTACTTGGTCAAACCATGGAGTTCAAACATGAAAAGAAGCCACATTTTTTGTGTAAAACATCCTTTTTTCATCATTTTCATTTATCCTCAAAATCCTAAGTTAAGTTTCACTTATTAAAACTTGGCTTTACCCGTTCATTCACCTCACAAACCATATTAATCACTAACATATTATCTAGCTCCCTAACTCCCCCCTTCCCCTAATTCTATTACAATCTATTGAAAAACTCCCAAAAATATTTATAAATACCCTCCCCCTAGCACTATAGCTATATACCCTCCTTGGGAAATATTAACCCCTCAAGGGTTAGTATTAACCCTCAATCATCCTAAAAACTATGGGTTTTGGAAAAAAACCATGGTTAAAGGTTAAAAAATCAATTTCCCTGCCCTCATTTACCCTTGTCCCCCTTTCCTCCGCCCTAAACCCATTTTATTATAAAGTTTTAAATAAGAAACATTTAATGAAATGTGCGTTAACCCGAAAAACCCATAGCCTAAAGTTCTACCCACCCCGCGCCCAATTAATTAAATATAATTAATAGTGGGGCGGGCCCCCATTACTAACGCGCCAGCACATCACAATCCCGCCCACCGCACGATCTTCCACCCCGCCCATCCAACGGTGGGCGGTCAATCCTCCGCAGACCTGCCCGACCTTTTGCATCCAGGGGATGGGCGGTATTGCCGCCGTACCCCCGCCACGCATCAGGCGCCCGCAGTCTTCGCTGCCCCCCCCCTCCAAACCACTTACCACCTAAACCCCTCCGGGGAGACCGCTTACCACTTCCCCCCCGTGCTGACGTCACGCCCCCGTCAGCGTGACGTCACCCTGCTTTACCGCCACCAATCCTCCACATCACCCCTAGTCTCCATGTCACCCAGTCCACCCTGCCACCATGTCACTGCCACCTGAGCACCCACGTCAGCTACCACGTCACCCATCTGTACCCGGGCCCATGATGACGTCAGAATGATGTCATCACAAAAAGAGGCCAATATGCCAAAAATGCATAAAAAGGCGTCAAAAAACCGTTATTTCACATTGTTTTCTACGATGCCCGGAGCTCCTCTTAAAGCGAAATTCAACCTAAAACAGTCAAAAAGCAAAATTAATCCACCAAAGTCACTGCTGCCTCCGTTATCAACCCAACTACCTGCAATTCAGCCAATTCGACCGGTGCAAACGCCTCATACGCCATTAAAACCAGGTATTTGCCGCAGGCATCCTCTCTTGTCCATTGTTCTCCTTGCAATCATATTTTCCTGCTTAAAGAACTCAGTTAAAGGACCCACATTGTCAAATTCACCACTGTAGTCTACTTAAAAACCCATTGAAACCCCTGCGCGATGAAAGTCTTGAGGAAACCCGCGACCCTCTGTGAAGTTCACCATTCTTCCACAAAGAAAAACTAAATAAGGCGAGCTACCGACTAGAAGACTGACTTAACAGTTCCTCACCCCTGCTAAACAAATTCCTGCAAATAACCAGCTAACCAGCCCAACACACTCTGCTTCTTCAAAACAGAGTGCCCCACAGATTCATTAAGCCTATAACAGCCTCCTTGCACTGCCAAAATACTCACTACAAACAGAGATCAGTAAGCATTCCTCAGCATTCACATCAAGCTTAAAATACAGTAAGCACCAACTAAAACAAGACAATGGCCACTCCAGCTACTCTAGATGTAGTGCCCATAAATCCACCTAACAGAAAACTAGAAGCTATGCCACTAGTGGACAGTGATGCCCTCATCACAGACTTTGTGGCAGAGAGAAGCCACTTGCAAACATATTGCCAACTAAGAAACAGTCACTTGGACAACAGTGACCTATATAGCATTTGGGAATCCAATCTGCCCACCTACTTCCTGCCTTCTGTCAACATTTTTCCTGAAGTCATCCACCTATGTGCAGAGAACTATGACTAGAGACTCAGGGCTATAAAGTCTCCATTTGGGAGCATCCTCTTTTATATAACTCCAGACTCCATCAACCAGATGCTCAACTACAAGCAAACCCAGCTGCTATACCCCTTCTCCATGAACTATTTGCTAGATGAGGGCTCCAAACCCTCTAGCACAGACATTGCTGCCATAGCCAGGAAATTCATGAAGGCAGATTGCCAACCTTCTG
This sequence comes from Pinus taeda, assembly GCA_000404065.3. NCBI lineage: Eukaryota > Viridiplantae > Streptophyta > Pinopsida > Pinales > Pinaceae > Pinus > Pinus taeda. The sequence goes on from APFE031469148.1 coordinate 126,687, forward strand.
GGCCACCTCCTTTTTCCTATGAAGATTTCAATGAGGTTGGCAAGCTACTGGTAGATATGCTGACCTCTGTGCTGGGGTTCACTACAAACAAGCATGTTGATCTAACTGTGCTGGTCATGCTCTCTGCATACAGCCTTGTGAAGCCCCCTACTATGAAATACAATTATGCCAAGTAAATTGCCAATAAGATACATGATCAATTGAAAAGGCTGAAGAGGGAGGAAATATTCAAATATTCCTCATACATCTACCATTTATTCTTATACTACCAAATAGATTGCTTCCAGTGCTCAATCAGGAAACTAGACTCACAGGGTGAGAGGAGGTCCGTGATCTTCTGGTCTTCAGTCTTCCACCAAGTCTAGAATTCCCCCTACTCATACTATGAGTTCATTGATCAGTTTGTGTATCCAGTCACATGCCTCTTAAAGAGCACTCGTCCTATCAGGCTGTCCAAGGATATGCAGAAAATCTTGAAGCTATACAGAAGCTACAAAATTGGTGATTGGTACTTGTACTAAAACCACACTATCATCAGAATTTAAGGTTGTGAGCTCTGTCCCTACAAGCTCCCAAAATATGTCCCTATGAGGCTATTTGCCCTGAAGTACTACAGACAGCTCATAAACTTTGATCTAACACACTTTCAAAGTGCAAAGAAGAAAGCCAACCTAAAATTCAGGGACCACCTAGGCCCATTTGTCATGAACAAAAAAGATGGTTGGCAAGAAGCTAACCAAATACTAGGACAACAACTCAAACTCAAGAGAAGCTTCTGGTGGGTCCCTTATGACCCTGAAGGCTTCATCAGTGCCAGGAGGGTCAAATATAGGCTGCTAGCCTATAAGCATTGCCCAATCCCACAAATACAACACTTTGCTAATCAAGACGAATGGGTGCCTGAATCAATAGTAGAGGAATTGACTCAGGAAGAAATAATGGAGCAGACTGTAAAGGACTTGGAAAAAACTCTTTACTTAGACTCTTGTCAACAGGTCTTGTTCAAGCAACCAGTCCAAGCAGGAGAAGGCACCTCTACTGCTCCAGCTGCACAAGACACCCAACAAGCTCCAACAACAACTACTACATCAAAGGGAAAGGAGAGGATAGATGAATAGCAAGAGGTAGAGACAGGGCAGCCTAGCACATCAAATGATCAGCAATCAGAGCAGGCCCCTCCACAGCAAACTGAACAAACTCAAAACCCAATTTTGCAGACTCCTCTCAATGATGAGAGAGGGAAAAAGAGAGACAGAGAGGAGGTCACACCTCCAACAGGGTCATCACAGCAACCAGAGGCCAAGAGGCTAAGGATAGACCCTGAAACCGAAGAAGGAGACATAAGTGAAGAGCTGGCAGAAAGCCACAACAAAGAAAGGCAAATAAGCCAATAGACTGCTACTAGCTCATTTCAGCTAGAACAGGCCCAGCAGCATACCATAGAGGTGTCCTCATCAAGACAACAGGGCAAGAAACCAGCTACAGTTAAAGAAGGCTTCAAAGAGATCAAGGCACAAAATGAGTTGATAAGGGTGCAGCTCTATGAGCAATTCCTGAATACAACCCTAGCCAAGAAGCAAAGATTGATGGTTGCCTATGATCTGAAGGAAGAAAAGATGATCTTCACTCATCTGAAGCCAAAAGTCCCACATCCAAAGACCACATCAGATTACTATAGGACAAACCTGGAGGTCTTTTCTAAAGACATACACCCCATGGATTAGATTGAGCTGCACAAACAGACTGGGGAAATGGTGTATGCAACACTTGCTGACAGGGCAATGCTGGCCCATCAGCTAAAGGAAGCCTTGAAGAACACAAACAGGCAGCTTGATTTTGAAAGGTTGTCCTCCTCTGCAAAAGATAATAGAATAAAGACTCTGGAGGACATAATAGTTGATTTGGGACATGACCCAAAGGATCCAAAGGGTGTTAGAGCCCTTATGAAGAAGAAAGAGGATGATATTGCTGCACTGAGAAGACACAAAATTGCCTCCTACCATTCATCATCAAACAGCAGAGCTTGCACAAGAAAAGCAAGTAGATGATGCTATGGAGCTGCTTCTGATTATGAACCAAAGAATACTACAAATGGAGGTAGAATTAGAGAAAGCTCTGCAGGACAAGCAAGGGGAATTAGCCTCCCAGCCCCCTCAAACATCAAAAAATCTTGAACCTGCCCCTCCAACACAAGCAGCAACAGCCCCTCCTCCTATTCCAGCACCTACTACAGCTACATCAGCAGTAGGAGCAACAATAGAAGCAACAGCAGCAGCAGAATCCAGCATGGGCATGGAGGAGTTGATGAAAGTTGTTAAAGAGCTAGAAACTCAAGTCACTGAAATAAATGTTGCCAAGGAAAAACTGGCCAAGCTGGAGACCAGTTATGACAAATCAAAGATGACAGTGGTAGAAAAACAAAGAGAAATAAAGGCCTTGGAGGCCAAAGTGAAAACTCTGGAAACAGAGTTGATGCTAGGTAAAACCCTGGCAGAAATAAAGAAGATTATTTGGGCCAAAATTGGCCAATCTATACAGGACCAATGGAGGTCCATTTAGGCAATTTTTGAGCAGGTTGAACTGACAGATGTAGCTCATGTAGAAATACGGAGAGCCAGGACAGCCCTGGGAATAATGCCCGAGCAGGCCACCAGAATGATTCATTTCCTCAATAACCGCACTAAAGAGGAATTGGCTGCTCTACAAATAAGCATCAGAACAGATACAATCCTGACATCCAAAAAGGTATTGACCTTAAGGAATTTCACTCAAACATTGGAGAGGAAATGTCAGGAGATGAAGGCAGAGATAGATGAATTTAGAGCAAAAATAACTATATTACAGGACAAAGGACTGCCAATCCTAGTGACTGGCACAGGACAGCTGTTGTCATATAATCAGTATATGACAAGGATCAACAATTATGTTGAAAACCAGATCACAGCATCCAGCAGCTCCACAGAAGAAGCAGGGCCTCCCTCCGGGCAATCTCTCTATGACAAGCTGGAAAATATGTTCTTTATTGAACATGAAATAAATCATCTATTCGAAGTCCCTCCAAACTTTTACAGACATACAGAGGCAGATGAAACAGTAGTAAAAATGAGGAGGCATCAGCTACCCCCAGCTGATTGGTGGCAAGCAATGCTGGAGATTTTGCCTAGATAATTCCACTTTGCTTTGCCTTTTTTGAGAAAAATCAAAGTTTGCAGGTCAGCAGACAGGTTAGCAGGTGGATCAGCATACAGGTATAGCAAGCAGCCGTACAAGTGACTTAGCAATGCACCCAGACAACAGGCTCAATTAACGTAGAGTTAAAGGCACAACTACAGCCTACTTTCCAGAGCCATAAAGTCAAATCTGTCTGACAGAAAAATATCATCTATCTCAGCATTAAATGCTATATTTATGTTTTCATTTACTTTTTGTAAGAGAGTTGGTGGTGCAAGTTATTGCACAATAACTCTCTACTGAGATATTTTGTACCCTATTTTGTATATATATCCCCTCAGATAACACATTGAGGGTGGGTTGTAGTGTAATTCTTTCTGAAGAGCTCTATTGTATTCTGGAGACAATTTTGATACTACAAATTGCTGATGGAGATTTCTGGGTCTTATGCTGTCTGAAGATGGATATGTAAAGCTCTGTTTAGTTGCAGAATTCCTGTGTCATTTGCTGAATCAATAAGTTTCTCTTAAACCATGTATTTGTTTTCTGTGTGTTCCATAACTATTATGTTTTCATAATCTTAGTAAGCAGAGAAAAAGAATAGCCTGGGATTTGTTTTAAACACCCTATGCTCAATCTCTATTTCTAAATATGTTTTCTTCTGGTTTAGCCATAGATATGAATTCTTAATTGCTCATGTCTAAACTAATCCTGTCATGGTGAATACTGTTTAAGAATTCTTAACTGCTCTTAAGCAATACCTTCATGTTCCTTCATTTCGCATAGTGAAAGATTCTTAACTGCCTTTCACTCACTAATTTCATAATTTCATCAACAAATCTGATAAATTGTTTCACATATGCCTAACTTGCTCTACAGCAACACTCTGTCTTCATAAATCCTCTTTCAGTAGCACAAATACCTCAACTCCATTGCCCAATGGAACCAACTGTACTATGATCTGTATCTCAGTTCTATCTGAATTCACCAACCCACCAACTTCAAACAAAACAGTACCCCATAACTAGCCTAAAAACATTCATCAACAAAGCTAAACTATAAAGAGAGAGCCCTCTCTGGTTGCAGGTAGGCTAGAACCTGTAGCTAAAAGATTGGTCAGTGGTTACCTCGGCCATATTCCCTTCAGGAAGCAGGGAACAACCTGAGTGATAACAATGTCCAAAAAACATGTGTGAAAATCATGCACAAAACCATAGGTAGGTCTACCCAACCTAACATAGGGTCCAAAACCAAAATTTTCCAGGGCGCTACCCCGGACCCCATAAAGTGGGGTTACGTGTGCCCTTAAAACCCCATGTGACCCTCCCCCTCTAACCCTTGGTTAACTAAGTGGGCTAGTCATGGAAATAATATAACACAACCCAACATTATCCCACTTGTTGTTTTCTTTCCGCAGGGGGACACAAGAGAGCTTAGTCAATTTTCTAGCCTTGAAATGCCCATTGTCTCTCTACACCAAGAGAACTTCTTAGAGCTCACAAATTTTGTCAATGCATCTACAGTATTCTTCAAAGTGTCCACCTTTACTAGCAACACCTTTTTGTCTTCTATCATATCCCTCACAAAATGATACTCGAACGTTTTAGTATCCAAATGGTGCTTCGTCTTTGAATGATATGTAGGGTTCTTATGGCCAAGAAAATGCACTTTGAGGCTATCACAGTAATAATCCTTATAGTTTCCTGTACTACCCATACTTGAAACACAATCTTGCAAACCAACTTCTTCCTTGCTGCTTGCATGAGTGACTGCCATGTATTCTGCCTCTGTAGTTGATAGTGCCACTACAAATTGTTTCTTACTCATCCAACTAACTACACCTCCAAATAGGTTAAACACATACCCACTTGTAGATCTTCTCTGATCTAGATCTCCTACCTAGTCTGCATCAACAAAGCCATGAATATCCAACATTCTGTCTAGTCTTGGTCTTCCTTGGTAGCACAAACCATAATCACTAGTGCCATGCAAATACCTGAAAACCAACTTCACTGTTGTCCAATGCTCCTTTCCTGGTTTTGACATAAACCTGCTCAATACTCCCACTTCATGTGCAATGTCTGGTCTAGTACATACCAGTGCATACATCAAGCTACCAACTGCACTTGCATATGGAACATGGGACATGTCCTCTTCCTATTCTTGTGTCTTGGGACACTATTCAACAGATAACCTCACACCTACAGGAATAGGAACCTTCACCGGTTTACTATCCTGCATATTAAACCTCTGTAGTATTGTCTCGACATACTTCCTCTGGTTTCACCAGAGCTTCCTCTTTTCCCAATCTTTTTTAATTTCCTTGCCCAAAATATAGTTTGCAACACCAAGATCTTTCATATCGAATTTGGAGGACAATTGGGTCTTCAAATCCTTGATAATTTCTTTTTCATTTCCAACTAGCAACATATCATCCACATATAACACCAAATAAATAACACAGTCGCCAGTTAATTTAAAATATACACAGTGATCTGCTTTTCTTCTAGTGAAACCAAGTCCCTGTATAAATGTATCAAATTTCTGATACCACATCCTTGGTGACTATTTTAACCCATACAAAGACTTAACTTGCATACTAGTTCTTTCTTACCCTTCACCGCAAAGCCTTCAGGTTGCTTCATGTAGATTCCCTCTTCCAAATCCCCGTGAAGAAATGTTGTCTTCACATCCATCTGTTCTACCTCAAAATCAAAAGCAGCAGCAACAGATAAAAGTAATCTAATAGAAGTTACCTTGGCACAGGAGAAAAAATATCACCAAAATCAATTCCCGGCACCTGGGAATAACCTTTTGCTACCAACCGAGCTTTGTATTTCTCCACCTTCCCTTCTGCATTTGTCTTCTTCTTGAACACCCACTTGCTGCCAATGGGTTTCCTTCCAGCCGGCAGTTGGCAACTCCACTAGATCCCAAGCCTCATTTTTGTGCAAAGATGCCATTTCATCAACCATGGCCTCTTTCCAGAGTTTTCCATCCTCTGAATCTACTACTTCCTTCACAGTTCTGGGATCATCGTCAGTAATAAATAAAGCAAAATTTGAATAGAAAGCAGATGGACTATACCTTTCAGGTTTCCTTCTTTCTCGAATGGATCTTCTCATAGCCGGAGTTTGTGGCTCTTCATCTTCTGATTCCTCCTCTATTTTAGAGTCTGGTTCTTCCTCCTATAGCTCAAACTCTATCTTCTCAGGTTCCTTTCGTTAGACTTCATGTTTAATAACATCTTTCACCTCTATGAACACCACATCTTAGCTATACACAACCTTCCATGTGACTAGGTTCCAAAGCTTATAACCCTTTAAACCATCCTTATACCTAATAAAGATGCACTTTTCAAATTTACTATCCAACTTGGTTCGTTTCTCCTTTGGAACATGTACATATGCATCACATCCAAATACCCTCAGATGTGAAAGAGAGTCTTGTGGAGTCTTATCCTCCAACGCTGATGAAGGTGACCTGTTGACCAGGTAACATGCAGTATCCACCGCCTCTGCCTAGAATTCTTGTCCTAAACTAGCACCACTGAGCATGCTTGTTTCCCTTTCCATCAACGTCTTATTCATTCCTTTTGCAACTCCATTTTGTTGAGGTGTATATGGAGTAGTCTTCTGCCATGCTATACCACACATCTTACAAAATTCTTCAAATTCCTTACTGCAAAACTCTCCACCGTTATCTGTCCTCAGCACCTTTAACTTCTTCTCTATCTTGTTTTCCATGAGAGCCTTAAATTCTTTAAACTTGTCAAAGATTTCATATTTCTTCTTAAGGAAATATATCCATGTATTCCTTGAGAAGTCATCTATAAATGATACATAGTACATAGACTTACCTAGTGATGGAACCTTCACAGGTCCAAACACATCATTGTGCACAAGTTCTAATATATGTTTCACCCTCTTACTACTAGAGGGGAAACTCACCCGATTCTACTTCCCATATACACAATTTTCACAGAAATCAAAATCCAAAGAGCTATTACTCATACCTTCTACCATACCTTTACCATGAAGTATCTGAAGGAATTTTTCTCTAATATGTCCAAGCCTTTGATGCCACAGCATGGTCTTCTCTCCAAAGACCACTAGATTTTCCACTCCACTTTCAGGAACCACAGCACTATTGCACCCATCAATAATAGTGCCACCTTGCAGCTTGTACAGAGTTCCAATCCAAACTCCCTGCATCAATACCAATGCTCCCTGAACCATCTTGCAGGTATCCTTCTTGAACACTGTTTTTACACCTGCATCATCCAGCTTGCTTACAGAAATCAGATTTC
>APFE031469148.1:134186-157958 GCA_000404065.3 Pinus taeda
TGCACTTATCTTCATCTGAAATTTTAATATCAACAGATGCTAACTGACTTACCATAGTATTAAATGCATTCAAATGCTTTGTCACTGAGTCTCCATCTTTCATCCTCGGGTTATACAACTTTTTCCGCAGGAACAGTTTATTCACGAGAGACTTAGATTGGTGCAAAGTCCCTAAATTGTCCCACAAAGCCTTCGCCATAGCTTCCCCTGATACATTCAGCAATACTGAATCTGAGACACACAATGGTATTGTGATCTTTTCCTTCCGATCCAACTTCTTCCATTCTTCATCGGACACTCCCGTTGGTTTAGTACCCAGATCTACTGCGATCCACTAGTCTTTATCCACCAACAGATCCTCCATCTTGAGTTTCCATGACTCAAAACTCTGACCATTAAATTTCTCAATCTCTATCTTTCCACTACTCGCCATCTTATTTCACACCAGAATCAATCTCGCAGATGTCCCACTGAACAGGGTCTACCACAGGCCCGAGCGAAACTCCTCAGCAACAAAGGTGTCCCCTTGAAGCCAAAACTGCTCTGATACCAAATGTAGGTTTTAACCCTATACAGAAATTACCTGCATACAAATTCTAAAAAACAGAAAATAAACAATGCGAGATCATAACACATAAAACACATATACACAGAGATTTTCCCCTGGATCCCAAAACTGGGACTACCAGCTTGATTTTTCATTATGTTCCTTTCAATGTTACAAAACATATTTATACATGCCAAAGCATTCAATACCATGGACTGAAAACCATCGCGTCCAAAAAACATGTGCGAAAATCATGCACAAAACCATAGGTAGGTCCGTCCAACCTAACATAGGGTCCAAAACCAAAATTTTTCGGGGCGCTACCCCGGACCCCATAAAGTGGGGTTACATGTGCCCTTCAAACCCCATGTGACCCTCCCCCTCTAACCCCTGGTTAACTAAGTGGGCTAGTTGTGGAAAGAATATAACACAACCCAACAGTTTGAAAAATAATTAATTAATTCATCTTGAGTTAATTAGTTGGAGAAAGTCAAACATGAAGTCTATGTGAAGACATGCAATAGTTTTCCCTTTAATTGAGTAAGTTATCCTTTAATTAAGGAGATTATGATGAGTTGTACTTTGAGTTCTAATTAGTTAGCTCAGTTAACTAAGTTAAGTCCAGCTAGATTAGTTCCAACAGTTTGTGGAATTGAATGTGAGTTCAGTTAGTTAATGCATGCATGCATGTAACTAGTGTACTTCAGATAACTGAATATTCTCTCATAAATAACTCATGAATGTCAATTCATTCAGAGACCTAGTTGAGATCAGAGGATGGGACAGTGTACTATCAGTTGCAAGAATATTCCATTGAGGATATCTCTTGCATGCAGAAGGAATTCATTCTTGTAGGATTGCGTAGTTATTTCTGAGTTTGGTGAGTTGTGTGAGAGGTGAATTCACGCAGGTGGCAACGACAAGACCCAGGAGAAACTACGGAAAGAAATAGGAGGCTTGGAGGATTGAAGGAAGTCATATGTTGTGTCTATTCAATCTATGAGTAACATTGAGGGATTGAATTGAGAGTTGGATAGCTTGTGAGCTAAAGCATTGTGTAATTCAGAGATATTTCCACTTGTATGATAATACAGAGAATGGGGTTTTTAGCTGAGGCTTTCCCTAGAGTATTCTTCTGTGTTCATGTGTGATTGATTTCTCATTCTTTGTTATATGTGTTCTATTTAATCTTGCTCAAAATCAATTAAGCTTTCGCAATTTTGTTTGTAGAAGTAGATCAAGTATTTTGCTTTAGTCTATTGCATTATCAGGTGATCTATAGTGAGAAATTTTACACTTGGAAATCTTTTCATGTTTTGGGAGTCTGAAAAGAGATAAAAAAGGACTCCAAGGGGTTCCTTTTTGGTAGGTTTAAAGAGTCTGAAAAAGAGATAAAAATATATTCTTTAATCAAAATAAACTTTTTAAAGCACAAAAAAATCTATTAACAGTTATCAACCTGCTCACAACAACACAGAAAGGATAAAACATACTTATTTCATAGTAGAAATGAATCATGACTATTTCTAAACATTAAATATGAATAAAATAATGAAAAATATAACCATATATACTCAAAAATGATTTTCCATCTTTACCATTTCACATTTACCTTCAACATCGAGAGTTCTGAGTACTTTTGCCCTCGATCTTTTGTATTTGATTGCATCCAATCCTGTGGACGATTTCAAGTACCATCACTTTAAGGTAGGAGCTAAAACCTTTGTCTTTCTTTTTGTGGTTCCCTTTTATGATTTCATGCAAAATTTCTAAGTTTTTGAGGGCCCTAGGGTTCCAAGAATTTTCCCTAGGGCCAACACAAGCCCATATGGTTGAAATCCGTGTTTGAAACTAAGCAGTCATACACTGCAAGCAGGGGTGAAACGCTCTAGTTTTATCTTCTAGTGTGTGTTGGGCACAAATCCAAAGTTTGTTTAGTAGTTTTTCTCAAATTTTGTTAAGTTTTTCGCATGAAAAGGATCCTAATGAATCTCTTGTTGATGTTTTAGGGGTTCATCAGCATAAAATGGCTTTATTGTGGAGAGAAAGAGAATATGAGAAGTAGGATTTGAATGAAGTAAATGATATTGCTACTATCCAGGCATTAAGGAAATGTGGGTTACTAAAATTCTTTTGGCTTCCTAGTATGAGGCAACATATGGAATTGTTAAAATACCTTGTTCATTTATGTGATGTTCAGGCACAAGAGTTAAGATTTGGGGAACATCTACTCAAGATAAAGGTAGAGGATATCTACTTTCTAACAAGTTTATCCATGAGAGGTGCCCCCATCTCTCTCCTAGGTGGGACAAGTGGTGGAGAAATTGTGAAAGATTGCATAACTACCTATTGTGGACCTTGAGCCCAACCAATCAAGGATGGAAAAATCAGTATAAAAGATGTGACCTAGTTACCTTTGAGAATGATCCTATTCATTATCATAAGATTGGCAGGTAGCTCAACATTACATGTAGCAAGCAAATCGTACATGCAATATGGGCTGGAGGGCCTAGAACCAACACTCTTCAACTGGAGCGAGGGAGTTCTAGTCAACATGAAAGAACATTTGTCTAAAGAAAATGAAGGAAAACTAAAAAACTTTGGATACTATGTGATCTTACTTTCCTTTGTGTTAGAGCGAGTTCCATTAGTTCAGCCTCAAAATATTACACTCAATCCTATTGATCTGAGGGTGCCACGGATGAGGAGGTGGATAGATCACATGTCCCGACATGCAGGTTTGTCAGTGATTATCTTCTCACCATCCTTTTTTGGATGGTTGTGCAAATAGTTTATTATGATCAATGATTATCCTTACACAAGCATGGATTTTCATGATAACCCTGAGCTCGTCCTTCTTGAGGGTGAGGAATGGGGTGCTTCAGGTAAGAAATTTTGACCTTTTAAGTTTTGAAGGTTTTACAAAAAAAGATTATGTGTTTTTATGTTTCCAAGACTAAACTATTGATGTTTCATGCATATATGGGACCAGTTTGACCTATTGGTGCTTCATATATCCATCATGCAGAGGAACGAAAATAGGAGGAGGTAGTAGAACCAACACAGGTCACTGTGATAGGACGGGATATAATACAGGATCCTGATGTAGTAGAGGTCCTATCAAAGGTAGAGCGCCACATGGAAGGCTTAACATACGGGATTGATGAGACCACGGTCGACTAGATTTTGTTGTGACTTTAGTGATACACTATAGGAGTGCCTAGTCGTATTGGTCGACTATTGTGCAATATGGCTAGTGCAGTATCATTCTATCATGAGCACCATTGGTTTGCCTACTTAGCTATTTGCACGTAGTTTTTTATATGGGAGATGTATGACATATGTGTCTTGGGAACATTTTTTGTAAAAGAAAATTTTATATATATATGCAGTGTTTTGGGGTTTCTATTGTATTTTAAATATTATGTGATGTGAATTGAAAATTAATTACATTCATTGTAAACATCTATCTAAAATATGATTAGTTAGGGCATCTGTCAATGTGCTTAGATTTTTAGAAGTGTGTTCATAATGTATGAAATCCATGCATAAGATGGTGGAACTTCTAACTGAAAAGGCACTAGCAAGTTGTAGTACTACAAGTTGTGAGTCAATTTTGACGACTAAATGGTGGATACCATGTGTAATAGCATTAGACATTAGCACATCCACTACATTATACTCAACAATGTTGTTGGTGGAGTGACCAATACAAATCCCTTCCAGACTCACTAACTCGCCATTTGGATAAAATATAGCCCATGCTATGAAAGGTAAGTCCTGAGTACTACGACTGGAACCATCATCATAACCAATAAAAGTTTCAAGAGATACCGACATCTGCAAATCAAATGTAAAAGTGAATCAACAAAAACCGTATGAAACTCTGAAAAGGCACACTGCAAACACACTCAACACACCTATAGATAGTATCTACACATTGAAACTACACTTGAGATCAAGAATATTATTTGTCGAGGTACAACCCATTTCTAGGCTGCACCATGTGAATTCCATCAAAATCTACTAACTCGTAGGCCCCTTTTTCAAGGACTTTCTTGACAATGTATGGACCTAACTGCATGGGTTGAAACTTTCCTGCACCTATTTTATCAGACTCCTATTCATATAAAAGAACAAGATCTCGCTCCAAGAAGACATGAGGCTTGACACTTTTGTCATAATGCACCTTGATGCATCTTTTATGAGCTTCATTAGCTATAGAATCATCACATCAAGTTTCATCTAAACGATTCAAATGTAAAAGATGCTCCTCCTCTAGGGAAGTGGAAGGAAGAAGTACTATAGCTCGTTCCAATAATGGAATTTCACATTCAATTGGGAGGATAGATTCCAAACCATATACCAACTGAAAGGATGTAAACTTGATAGCAATCCTGACTGAGGTTTGGTACGCCCACAAAGTAGCATAAAGGAGAAAATGCTAGTATGATTTTTGGACCCCTACCATGCATTGAAGCATCGTCTTAAGAAATTTTTTGATGGCCTTAACCAGTCCATTAATCTAAGGATAGTAGGGAGTGGAACTTACATGGGAAAGTTCTAGCTTAGCAGTTAGTTCGGTCATCATATGATTCTAGAAATGATTTTCATGATCTGTAATTATTGCTTATGGAACACCAAACTGTGCGATGAAGTGGCTGAATAGGAAGTATGCATTCCTTTCGCTAGTGTTGTTAAATGTAGGCATCACCTCAACCCATTTAGTAAATTAATCAATTGTGACAATAATATAACTATGCCCCCCAGTCGAGTGAGAGTTACATGCCATAAAGTTGATACCCCATTTCATAAAAGGACCAAAAGCGATAAAGGGACGTAATGGAGTGGGTAGAGCACAGACCTTACGATCATTTATATGGCATGCATGACACTTATGGATAGCGAGGATACAGTGACGAAAGATGGTAGGCCAGAAGTAACCAACACATAAAAATTTTCAGTTGGTAGCATAACTAGATAAATGTCCACCACATGCCCATGAGTGGCATTCATTAAGGATGGTATTGGCCTCCTCAAGTGTGAGGCACCTTTGTAAAATTTTCTCGATACCATGATGCTAAAGGGTGTCACTGATGATGATGTAATTTCAGGCTTAGTAACAAATATGTCGTTGCTTAGAGTGAGAGGTATTAGACTGGAAAGTCTGGGATTGAAGTTAAAACAAGAAATCTCCATACCATGGGTTAGATGACAAGATCAAAAACAACGACTCGTCTGGGATAGAATTTTCAGATGTAGATTCTGAATCAGGGGAAGGAAGATTGCACACTAGTTCAATGAAAACCAGGGATTTATTTGACTTGGATTTTATGAACTCTAGGTCAAATTCTTATAGAGTGACAATCCATATTGAGTACTTCCCCCCCATCAATTGACATGACAAAATGTATGTCATAGGGGTTCAATATGAAACAACCATAGCTTTCCGAAGAAAGATATAATGGCAAAACCTTTAGACAACTTGAACGGCCACATATGCCAACTTTTCTATGTGGGAATATCAGATCTTGGTATTGTTAAGATTCTGACACAGATAACAAATGGGATGTTCAGTCCCTAAATCATCTTCTTGGACCAATACCATTTCTATAGTAGAAATGGAAACAACAAGATACAGGAAATAATCGCATTGATAATCAAGGGGGTATAGAAGGATGCCTGAACCAGTACATCTTTCAGGGAATCAAACACTTTTTGAGCCGCATCATCGCAATGGAAGGGAATCCCTTTTTTCAGCAAGCGATTGAATCCTTTGGTCAACTTAGCGTAATTAGGGACAAATCTTCACATGAAGTTAGCTTTCCCTTGGAGTCATTGAAGTTGAACGAGTGAATAAGGTGTAGGAAAATCAATGATCACCTGTACTTTCAATGGATCCATACAAATTCCTTGTTTTTCTATGAAAAAACCTAGAATTTGACCAGAACTGATAAAAAACACACATTTTTTTTGGTTAAATCAAATATTATAATATCTACAATGAAGAAAAATAGCCCAAAGATGCATCGATCCAAATATGGTTTAATGATGTGTTTGATGTCATGAAAAGTGTAATTCATGGCACATTTAAATGTGGCCCCAACATTCCTTGAACTGAATGGGAGTTTCCTATAAGAGAAAGTGCCCCAAGGACAGATAAAAGCATTTTTAGGTTGGTCCATCAGGAGAATGTTGATTTGATTATAGCCCGAAAATCAATCCATAAACGAATAAATTTTACAACTAGCACAATCATCAACACTCTGGTCAATAAACGGGGTGGGATAATTTTCTTTTGGGCATGCTCAATTTACAACCCGATAATAGATGCACACTCGAATGGTCCCATGTTTCTTCATGACAAAAACTACATTTGAAACCCAATTAGTTAAAGGAACGGGGTATATGAAACCAACTCAAAGAAGATTTTCAACTTCATCCTTAATGCCAACACCCTTCTTGGGATGGACCAGATGGAGGCACTACCAGACTGGTTTGGCATCGGGATACATCTTAATTTCATGTACAACTATATTTGGGTCAATACCTAGCATCTTCTTGTAGGACCAGGAAAAGAAATCTCTAAACTCACAAAAGAAGGCATGACAAGTATCGATCTCGGATGGAGAAAAAGATGCTCCAATGTGTATATTTTCCACAACACTTGGCTCAATGGAAATATCAAGCAGTATCATCTCTTCGATATTCAAGAGGTTCTTTTCTTAATTGGTCTCATGAATAGACATGGAATTTGTAAAGGGTTCGATAGGATTGGGTGAGTATACATCACTAAGACTATCCTCAATGGAATCAGATAAGGAGGAAAAATGGTGATGTTTGTTCCATGACGTATCGTCCAACATCATGATCTCCATGATGATTTCATCAGTAGGGAATACGCACGAGAAAGGATCAGAAGACGTACCATAATCCAATGACATGTCTACCCAATTAATCGAATCAAATAAAGAAACCACACAAGCTAAATAATTGGCTTCATAATCTAGCTCAATGGGGCTTAGCGACATTCAGTCGCAAAAAATTGGATGTCAGTTTCATGTAGTACAATCCATGGATTATCTAGGATAACATAAGACAATATCACGTTGATATAAGCTATCTAAGATGAGTTGTCAGGAAGGAGAGGAGGAGGGAGTGGAAAGGTTCCCATAATTGAATAATCCTTCAATAATCCAACTCTAACATGTTGATATGACTTTAGAGTTTCCCCTACAAGAGGAATACTTCTAGTAACATGTGAATCGTAGGTGAAAACGTTGAGTTGGTCTATGGCTACAATATCGCCTTTATGAGGATAGTTGATCATACGAAAGTAATTCAAGACGACAACAACCATGGCATAAACCCATTTACATCCCAATAGAATATTGTAATCAAGAGGTCTGTCAATAACTTCGACTTCTCGGGACACATTTTTCCCCCTAATTCCACTTGCAGATAGTTAAAAATCCCACAAGGTTTGTATGTTCTCCCATCAAAGGCTTTCAATGTGGTAGGTGACTTACTCAGTTGATGAGAACCAATCGCCTTCGAGCAAGACATGGACATAATGCAAGTTGATGTCCCTCATCCACAAAAGAATGATGAATATTCTTACCACGGACGATGACTTGGATTATAAAATATAATTGAGCTGGAAGTTGAGGGGTAAAGTTTTCATGAGAGAAAACAACGAGGTTGGAATTTGATGGATCCACACATCCGATAGTTGAAAGTAAAGCCTTCTTTTGGGTGGGGCAGTTTTGCAATAACTCAAGATTCGACATAGCTAATGGAGATTGAGCCAAGTATTAAACTATGTTATAATTTTGGGTGGCTCTTGCACGAGGGTTGAAATAAGACTTATGTATAACGCCCTTCATAGGTTTAATAGCCAATTCGATAAGAATTAATGGCGGAGTGGGATCTAACAGGGATGGTTCCGAACTGTTAGGTTGATCAATAGCCTAACTGTTTGATGGATTCACAAATTCACATTACCATAATCCTTATTCTGAGTAGCTACCAAAACATTAGATCTCGGCTTTAAGGAGGAAAGCATCAAAACTGTGTTAGATGAAGATGGGTCCTGGGAAACCATATGAGTCTGTTGATTAGGAAACAGCTCAGTCAACATTGCGGGAGACTTAAGAAATTGATCAACTTTGGCATGGTGAGGACAGTCATGTGTAAAGTGTTCTTTGTTGTAAATCAAGAAAGGATATCGAGACTTCTATTTCTCATCAAAAGACTGCTTTGTTTTGTTTATCCTGCGGA
The DNA here is from genome assembly GCA_000404065.3 of Pinus taeda. Taxonomy (NCBI): domain Eukaryota; kingdom Viridiplantae; phylum Streptophyta; class Pinopsida; order Pinales; family Pinaceae; genus Pinus; species Pinus taeda. Next base: position 143,014 of record APFE031469148.1, read on the forward strand.
GAGGGATCTTTATTTTTCTTACCTTTTCCTTTATTCTTGCTTCTAGGTTGTTGTTGAGACTTTCCTTTATAATATGAAATGGAATTTATCTCGGAAGAAGAATCCATAGGAGGATGGTATTGAGGGTTTTGAGCAGACATAGGTGGAGAAACACCAGATGGTTTACTCGTCGTCTGCGAGTTGGTAGAACCAATAATTCCATCAATAGCATGAGATTATTTACCAAGTGGAGGAGGAACAATATTCGAAGGTCTCAGAGCATTTGGTAGCTTATCATAGAGTGTGTCGGATTGGGTATAAACCATAGCCAAATATGGCACACGAGAAATTACTTGCTCTTCAGTCACGACTCCACCTTTGGTCACATATTATGTTATGGGTGCTAACAAAGATTTGGTAAACTATTCCGCCAGCAATTGATTGGGAACATAAGTTTTGACCAACCGGTGACGATTCCTCCACTCATGAATGTGATCTGAAATGTGAGTGGAATCAGATTTTTTGAAGTTTGTTAACGGTTCCATTCCAGTTTCATATTTGATTGGAAACTGGAAGTGTGTGAGAAAGGTTGTGTCTAAGGAGTTGAAATCATGGAATGAAGGTCTAGGTAACTCAATATACCATTTAGCAGTGGTGGCCATAAGCATTCTTTGGAAAATACGAAGTCGAATAGAATCAACGTTAATGGAGTTTGATGAAAACCATAGATGATACGTCATGACATGTGTCGATGGGTCTTCTCCTAGATTCCCAATGAATTTAGGGATACTGGAAGGCAATTTGGTAGGAATAATCAATCACCAAGGTGAATGAGTGATGGGGTCGTTGGTGAGCCAAGTAAAAACTGGAAACTTGATAGTGGCCACAAAAGGCAACTAGTGATTAAATTCTGGTAGAGGATAACCTAGATATGAAGAAATAGCCTAGGAAATAGGCACTTGCATTCCTGGATAAGGAGGGTTCTGGTAATAAGGAACCTGGGTACCGTAATAAGGAGGATTCTGATAACCAGAAAAAATGTGACCCTGTTGACCATCCTCAGGGTAACCATGAATTTGCTAGCCTTGAAAAGGAACCTAAGGAACACTCTGATGAGGTCTATATTGTTTTGTGATGGGAGTTTGCATTATCCCATGATAAAGAGGGTTCAATTGAGGTTGTGTCATGCCTTACAAAGTCTGTCCTACTGAAATTTTAGGAATACCTTGTGCAAGTGATTTAAAATCAAAGGAACGTGTAAAGACTAAGTAAGTGGGACCTGTGAGGTACCAGATACTAAAGGAACAGGTTGAAATCTAATAACAGCCTGTATATGTTGATTTAGATGAATTTGATCTTATTGAGGTACATATTGAGGAATAGGAACTTGAGATGAAGATGGCATAAGCTGGGAAACAAACAATGAACCCAACATCGAACCAAGTTGAATAGGCAAAGTATGTCACCAAACACTAGCATCCATCCTAGGATAAGGAGGACTATAATAAGGTTGGTTACCAGTTTGAGGTATACCAACAATATGTTCCCCCCTGCCAAACGAGGAGGGGATATTGGAGGAAACTTCCCCCCATGTGGAGGGTACCCAACATAAGGAAATTTAGGCCATTAAAAAGGACCTTGCCCACTAACATAAGGGCCAACCTGTTGTTCAATTGTCAATGTAGGAGGACGAGAAGGAGAAGGTTGAGCATCACTCATAAGAGCAGTGCCATATGGAATTCCTAAAGTGGAAGACATAAGAGATGTCCATAAACTAGAGGATGCACCAGAGGAGGTACCACATAAGGACTGATAACTTGATGGAATTTGTGGGCCACCATATATATATGCCTTTAGTGATGTTGAAAACATAGATGTGGAAGTGGAATTTGGTGTTTCAACCATAGTGGTAGACATAGGTTGGGAAGCCCTATCAATTCCAGTCATGGTCAATAATCCTGATGTAGATTTCCATGTGAAATTCATGGGTGAGTCAAAAGAACCAGGAAAGGAAGTTTTTATAGGAGGTGGAGGAAGAAGAGGATGGGTTGGATAAAGGAAAATTCCCTCCAAATGAGTAGAAGGACGAGGCTCCTCTTGGGGTATCTCCTTAATACTTAGAAGTTTAGGTGGAATAAGTTCACCATCAGGGTCAAGATATATGGTAGGTGGATCTATCTGAGAAAAAGGAAGAGAAGATGGAATACATGAAGTAACATCTAAAGATGATTGAAGCTCCTCAGATTTGATGACCTTAGGAAGTAGAGTTTCTAACTCAGGAAGGTTAGGTTCTATAACCTCAAGCAACAAAGTTTCAGGTAATTCAGTATCGATTGTGTCAATTTCATTGACAAGATTAGATGTGACCTTGGGTTCGGTACTCAGGGGGATAGATGATTCTGGCTAATAAGATTCAAGAGGAGGACGATAAGTAGTTCCCGAGTTTCTTGATTTGATAGTTTGCGTGATTTTATGCTTCTGAAGACAGTCAGGAGTAGCCTCTGGTGGAAGAGGAGGCTTATTTTCCATTCTATGCAAACAAAGGAGTGGGGGATTTTGTTGTTCCATGTTAGATAGTAAATATTATTAACACAAAAGAAACAAATCAAAAAGAGGGTAATCTAGGCATAAAGGATTACCGATCAATTGTGAACTACAATATACGCCTTGGCGAACCAAGGACTTGACATACGAATTCCAAACTCCCTGAATGTTATGTTCGGTGTATCACGGTATACAAGGCAGCAAACTTGGTTACCTATGGATGGATAACAAACTAGTGGGGACTCCCAAAATATGCTTGAAGGTACGTGGGAGTGCAGTCTGTAGTAGTCTTGTTTAATGCATAACCATTCAATGAGAACGTTCCCATATACTTTACGTTTGTGGAGCACCATCAATATACCCAAAGGTATATGGAGAACGATTGTATACACTCACATACATAGAACGGGATTTCACCCACGGGATGCAATGCTAGAAAACAATGATAGCTCCTATGTTTAACGACGTTGGAACATGTCTCTAGCCTAGACCTCTATGTGTTTTTGTTAATGTTACAAATTCTCCTTAGGTTGATTTAGTAAATTTTAAGTTGATCTTGAATTAAGTTTTAGTTTTATGGCTCACCACGAATTCACCTGAATTATCTAAAATTAAAATCCAGCATGAGGAAATGGAATCTTTCTCTTCAATGAAAATATAGCTAAGGGAAGAGACAAACAATATGCAGCATAAAAAATGTTGTAAACAAGATGCACAATGGAATTCCATTTTCATGCAATTGTTCCTAAATCAAAGTAGATGAAAAAACCCTAAATCCCAATGCAAGGTTTTTTCTTTTCACCACACTTAATTTTCGAAAATGAGGAAAACTAATATGTAAAGTCTAATCACTTATTCAAATGCACTTTTCAGAATGAGTACTAGAACAATAATTCATCCAAGCGATCAATGATCAAATGAAACAAGTTTGCAAGTGACCTAATGATGCGAACAAAGAAAAATTGAAACCAAATCTTACCAAAGGAAACCACACACAAATGAAACCAAATGGAGGCTTCAGAGAGACCACAAGACACTCAAGACCGAGGGAAGATTAGCTGGAAGTAGGTTGATCAAAGAAACATTGAGAAAACAAGGAAAATTTTGTGCAAAAACAGGGATCAACATAGGTGCAGAAGAGGCACCAGTGCTTTGCAATGTAGGAACAGAGAAGGCCCTGGTGGAGTGCAACACTCTTTCAGCATACTAGAGGGTGCGTTGGTCCAGGGAAAGAGGATTCTGACACAAAAATTACAAATAAGACTCAATGAAATCACTTGCTAGGTATGTTATTAGATGGTTAAAGAAGAAAAGGTCTATTAAAGAGGTAAATAAAACATAATCGACAAAAAAATCACTAAGGGAATACATCGTTCCCTAGTGGAGCTGTCAATTTGTTATGCGGGATTTATGACTATGGATAGAAATATCTCCCCTAGGTATGGTGGACTAAGATAGAACAACAGAAAGACAGAGGACCCAATGTTTTCCTTAAAGTAATTACATGAAGAGATGAAACCTACTTAGAATATGTCATATGTTTCGCTCCTTTGGCTTGAATGCTCCAATCCTAGCTCTAGCTGCCAAAATTAGAACCTACACAACCAAACAACACAAGCCAAGAAACTACGAGAACTATATAGCATCATCTATCTACTTCATTCAACATATCAACATGGCATTCAAACATATGAAATAACAACATCACATATAGGAAAACAAATAACTCTTTGTACTTATATAAATGGAGTGAGTTACAACCATAAATAAGTGTTGATCTTGTAGAAGAGATCCTCCAAGTCATTGATGTGTCCTTTTGTGACAAATTGGACCTCTAATCACCCTAAATACATGAAAAGATAGCACTCACAACAGCAGAATAAGGGTAGAACCACTCTCCAAAATCCAACCCCTTGCATATGGAAGGATGTAAATATATAGAGGAGTGAGGTAAGTTTGGAGTTATTATCCTTTTACCAATCTTGGGATTGAGATCCACTCTTGATGGGCAGATGAGATCTAGGGATAAGGGATGGAAACTCTAACGTAGGATAGGATAGTATCCGAATGTTTTATCTGAGGTAAATGGTTACAATAGATCCTAGAAGCTTCTGGAAATGGAACTTCAGGATTCTCTCTCTTTTTCCCAAATTTCTAGAACCAACACAGGTGAAAAGGGAAGCAACATGTAGGTGATCAATGTAGGCCAAAGTGGAGAAACCTATAGGTGAACGCAGTCCCGTAAGAGGCTAGGAACTGTTGGTCCCAAAACTGGCTCAGAAGATGCAAATTAGGGAAGAAACTCTAGGGAATGAGAGAGTCATGCATAGGGATTTGTGCAATGATGATGTAAAGGGGGAAAAGGATGTTGATTGATCCCATCAGGAGGTCTATTGATTAGATGTGACAAAATATCCTATAACAGCTTGGATCTTTCACCTGATAATTAGAAGCTCGCTAAGCCAACACATTTTCATGCATGTATCATGAATATTGTAAGACTATTCTTTAGATGTTTGTGTTATATGTTACGTTCATTGGTACTGAAGAAACTGAACTATTTCATTGGCTTTGGTACTTATATTGTTGAATGTGTGTTGTATGTTCTTTAATGATCGTTATGTCTATGTAAACAATTTTTCTAGATAATCAACGAATATTTCCTTGATATCATGTGCCGCTCTTAGGATAGTACTATTACTTTCCTTCTAAAGACTCACTCGTACTTCCCTCTCGTGATGGGGTCCCTGAGGTCAATTTTTGTTAGTTAAGTCAATTTTTGTAATAGTTTTTGCTAAAGAATGTAAAGTCTATGTGAAATGTGTAAGCGGAGCACGAAGCTAAGTAAGAGTCAAAGGGACATTAGCCCTTTGTATGGGTAGGTGATATGATGGTTTTGAGACTCACCCATGGTCCACGAGCCATGGTATTGTAATGAAAATGCTATATATAGTTGAGTCATAGTGAGTCTAAGAAACTAACTTTAAGTGAAGAATCATTGTAAGGGAAAGGTGATAAGGCAGGAAAAGTATGTTTCCTATAATTAGGCGAAAGGGGAAGGCTCTTGCAGCTGAGTGAGTGGATACCTTGGTAAGTTTGCAAGCTGAGTGCACAGGCCCCTGCAGTTGAGTGTGGAGGAAGGAGGATTCTGTAATTGAACGCTTATTCATAATAAAGATTGTTTGGGAAGAAATTATGATGCATTTGTGCCTTGTTATTTACTTTTCTTTAAGTTTATGTATCTTCGCTCTGTGATCTATTTTATGTGAATTAATGCTTATTTTCTACGTGAAATGGGTAGATCTGTAATATATATGCATAATAAATATAATTAACCACCTTTGCGAAGCTCAGGAAGTTATTAGATAGATATGTTGTAGTTTGTTGTTCGGAAAGGCTAGATCTGCATGACGGCAAATCTAGGTCATAAGGGCTTCATAATACACATTTACTGTGTGGAACTAGTAGATCTATAATACTTCTGCATAATAAGTATAATTAAGTACCTTCGTGAAGATTTGAAGGTCATTTTGATAGAGTTTAAGTAGTTAACAGTCGGAATAAATAGATTTGCACGAGGGTAGATCCAAACCCTAAGAGCCTTAGGAACCATCACACAGGCCTCTGGATGCAAAAACATGGTTCTAGCATCCCCCAATATTGCTTCGAGTGAGACTGCATCCTGCACTACACAGGTTGTTTCCGAAAGGGCCAGCAGTTAGGGTTTTGTTGGTTGGCACAATTAAAGTTGAACCTGGTTCAATCCCCCTTAAGCCAACAAATGGTTTCATTGTTGGGACTAGGATCAATCTGAGGAATGTGTGATGTTGAATAAGTGCTTCCATTTTAAGAAAGAAATTAAGGAGAGGCTCGATCGGAAGGAACACATGTTCATAGCTCAGGAAAATAGAAACCTGCAGTTGTCCAAATAATAGTGGTTGAATAGACACCTATACTTATACGAAACCGAAAATTTTTTATGTTTCTTCCCTTGAGAATTGCATGAATGGCTGTCTAGATTGACAAACAGCAAGGGTACATGGAGACTTGACGGTCCTATTGTGTAGACTCCAGAGTTGATGAGGCACTTTGAAGCTTCAAAAAATAACATCGTGCGGGTTGTTTATCATTGGATTGATTGTATCATAGGAGGATTCATCACTTAGCTCGTGATTGATACGTCCATAAGCTATAGAGAAGCAGAGTGCAAGCTCTACAAGGGACTACGAGGTAAGTACTTGAAATATTTGAAAACTTGGATTAAGATGTTTTTGTGTGAAAAACAAGTTATTTCATTACCTTGATGTTTGGGACTACGCGAAGTGAAAAATCCTTCAGAAGGAATGGAGAGTCAGGTTGTGAATATAGTCCTCTATTGGTATCCTCTTCAAGCAATGACGAAGGAACTATTCTAAATACACCGCGTAGTGCACTATAGTTGGTAATTCAGGGTATCCTGCAGATACCTCATCCGTCCACTCCACCTCCACCTCCACCTCCACTGCATACACATACACCTTCACCTCCACCTCCACCTCAACCTCCACCATTCAACATGGAAAATGAAATGAAGATGTCGATCTTTAAAGGGGTAGGAAGTAAAGACCCCAAGAAATTCTAGTTTGTTACAAATGTTTTGTAGATAGTGCAGCGCATCACTGATGATAATCTAAAGAAATCACATCTGGTCAAAGTGCTTCAGGATAGGGCATTGACATGGTATATCAAGTATTGTTAACACAACCTAGCGCAACATTGGTAGAGACTCAGCAAGCATTGAATGGTGGTTTAAGAAGCCTAAGTCTTAGGCATGTATATTACAGAGTTTAAGTAAATACAACAAATGATAAATGAATCCTCGTGGGATTTTTATCACAGGCTAAAATACCCGATCTAGCAAACTAATATGAACATCACGGATGAACAACATAAATATTCGTACATTTCTTCGTTGTTGCCTCACATAAGATTACCATTATCATAGCAGAAGATAGCAATGCAAGCAGAAGCTATGGAGATTGCGATGAGGTTGGAAGCCTCGCTAGTACAAGATACAAACATTGGAGTACAACAGATTCACTAGGAGCTGGGAAGTCTACACCTGAAGTTGTAGAGCCTGAAGAAGGGAAAGGAAGCCCAACCTAAATTTTGCACATAAGTTTGGTGCTTGAAATGCAAGGGCCACAGTCATGATAAGGACCATTGTCCGATTTATCATAATTATCTATTGGGGGAGGGATACTCCCCCTAAAGCTAGAAAATATTGTTGGACCAAGCACAGGAGCAATGTTGTGGTGCATTATTTGTTAGGTTACATGACAACATGCGACAAATAATTTTCATCTACTACAGAATTTTGTGCAGACCCCCCAGCAGATGTTTTGCAATTTCTGCAAATTTGTAGTTCATGATGAGCACCATTGTCGAAGTTATGAATTAATGATGCATAGGACCCCCACTTATTGAATGCAGGTAGAAAATTAGCCTCAAGAGCAAGGTGCAGGTGCAATGTGTGGAGGATTCCAAGGCTGTGGAAGAGGAAGAGGAGGAGGGATCGATAGAGGTTTTGGACAAGTTATTTTCTATAATTGTGGTGAAGCTAGACATTTTGTGTGCAACTATCCGAACACAACACATCCCTTTTGTCAATATTGCAGACAGTTTGATCATGTGATAGAAGATTTCCCGATACTTATAGAAAAGATGCAAGAAAATAAGACGTAGACCGAACAGCCTACGCAGAATATCCAGATGATGAGCATGGAGCCTTGTGAAGAGGATCGTAACATCAATATCGTAATGCGTAGTGGTATGGCCATAGGTGAAGATAAGGGAAAGCAGCCAGAAACTGAGGGATAGGTGTGCAAGGATGCTGAAAAGGACATTGGGTTTGACCTCAACCAGGCTAAAGAAAATTTCATGGAAGATAAGAAGAACTTTGGTGAGGCTTCTACATATGGGAGTCAATGCTGGGAACATTGAAGTGCAAGATGTGGATCCTTCGCTGTTAGCTAATTTTATGAAAACTTGTATGAAGTTGTTGAGAGATCAGAAGGTAGTAGAATGGTTGTAGGAACTGATAAACAATTGTATGGTAAGATTAAGATTCCTTCATAATAGCGCATTGTGAGGAAAGTAGGTAAGCATAATAAGTGAACAGGGCGTCAGATGAGGTTCACCGCGCAGATAGGAGAGTATGAAATGGACCAAGTCATCCTAGATTTGGGTTCAGATGTGAACGTGTTGCCTAAGAATACATGGAAAGGATGGGGATACCTACGTTGCATTGGTCTCCTATACAGCTACACATGGCCAATCAGTAGAAGATCATTCCTATAGGGCGCTTATATGGGGTAACTATGGAAATTGAAGGAGCAAGCGCTTTGGCTAATTTTGAAGTAACTGAAATCATGGATGATAGCAACCCTTACCCTGCGTTACTAGGAATTTATTGGTTCTTTGACATGGATGTGGTGATTAATCTGAAGAAGCAAAAGATGACATTTGAGAGGAAGGTCCTCAGGGTTATTGTGCCACTGGACCCTGTTGAAGGAGCGTGGTACACTGAACCAGTCCGCAACTATGAGGAAGACAATGATTTGGATCAAATATACAAGATTACTTTGTGCGAAAAAGATTGGAACAATCCCACTGCAGATGGGAAGATCACATGGGATAGAGACAAATCTTTTACCTCAGACTCATATGAAGAGCTCAAACACTAGCATAATAGGTTACATGAGGTCTCTACGTTACGTTTCAATATGATGATAAAATCATTGTGGCGTGTATCTACAGAGGTAAGGAAAATTATGCATTATGATGGCTTAAATGATGTTAGTCTCTTTTTGGACAAGTCTGAAAGGGGGTTGCCCGAGGAACATCATTTCTAGGCACTTGAATTGGCATTGTGTGCTATGCTTTCCCAATGGTGGGATACACATAAGGAAAGATTTGTTGACTGGTAGGAATTAAGCAGATGATGAAACTAAGGTTTGCATATGCTAATACCTGAATGACTATGAAGTATAGAGGAAAGGATGACCCACACGAGCATTTAGCACAGTGGACAAAAGATTGAAGAGAAGAGCCACGATGAGAATGGGTGCATATATTTTGTCACACCTTAGATACTATTCCCATGAATTAGTACTTGGAAATAGAACTATGCCACGAGACAGTTGACTGGGATATCTTGAGGGAAATCTTCCTATTAAATTTTAGCTTTGAGGATGGATTTGAATGTATTTATGATGCGCTACAAGAGAGTAAGGTCGTTATCTTTAAAATGCCTTCAGAACCGATGGAATGGGTATAACTAGACTAGAGTACACAATTTCACCCTATGTTGGAGTGCAACAATGTTACTGCTGAAGAAGAAGAATGTGATCCAAGAAAAATCAACATTCCAGAAACTAAAGGTTAGCGTGAGGTTGAAGGACCTAAGACAGAGAACCCTGATGTAACAGAGTCACTAAAAACCCAACAAGTAAATATTGGCTCTGATGTTGAGCCTAAGTTCGCGAAGATAGGATACTATTGGGGCAAAGATACACTAGTACAAAATGGCTAATTAGTTACTAAAAAATGACTAAAATTTTCATATAAATGACCAGTTTTCAGTCGATGACCAATAGTGGCTAATTTACAGTATCTTATAATGCGGCCAACTTTTAGTCATATTTAGCTTAGTCATTAATTAGTTGTCTCAATTTTATAATCTAGTAGTATATTTAGTCATTAATTTGGTCATTAATTTGGTCATTAATTTAGTCATTTATTTAGTCATTAATTGACACAATTAATGAACAAATATACTAGTACATGATCACCCAAGAAAACCAATTAATGATCAAAGAAATATGACCAAAAATTTGGTCATGTTATAAGATATTGTAAAGTAGCTACTAATAGTCATATATATGCAAATTTTAGTCATTCATTGAAACCAATAAATGAGCAAAGAAATATGACTAAATTTTGGTCGTGTTACAAGGCACTGTAAATTAGCTGCTAATAATCGTATATATGCAAAATTTAGTCGTCATTTGTAATCACAAATTTATCATTTATAGTAGTCATTTTTTTTGGTAGTTTCATATTCATTATATAAATTATTGATTTAGTAATTTATATTCATTTCGTTTACTTTCATTAATAATCATTATAAACAACTAATTTAGTCATTGTATATTCATTTTATTTGTTTTTATCATTAATCAATAAAACCTACTAATTTAGTAGTTTTAGATTTATTTTATGTGTTCACTATTAATCAACATAAGTGAATTAGTATGATTTTGAGACTAAATTAAAAAAAAAAAATGTCATTCAATGTCCACGTTCATCTAATATTAAAACGCAAAGTTACATATGTTAATTACAATACTAAATAATATCAAGTACAACTATAAATGATTTCAACCACAAATTATATTATATGAAATGTCAAGTATTGCAATATGATTAGTTTCCAACTCAATATTGGTTGGACTACAATTTACATATGAAATAACGTTTCATCACTTCAAAACATTATCATTGTGTTTCCAAGGAATTGCAGCCGAATACACCAACTCTAAAGACTTGACCATTAGTCTGTATGTGTGTGCCTTATGTAGGATATTGGCTTTAAGGGTATTACAAGATCGGTTCTCTTCTCTCTTTCTTTCTACATTTTTTTCTCCAGTGTTATCATTCTCCTCTTTCTTCAATTCTCGTTTCTTACCATCAATACTAAGTTCCTCTTCTGAAAATGAAAAAGATAAAATGCAGAGTATAAGACATGAAATATGATGAACACTACAATATAAAATAAAGTAGACTATAAAGGATTTATATCACATATACCTCAACATCAATAATGTGAAACTCGAACAAATTTTTTTCAATTGGGTGATAGTTTCTGCTATGTGTCCATATGATCTGCATTAAAAAAGAAAATAAAACATCACCATAGAAAAGAAAACCTTAAAAACTCAGTATTCAATCTTCAATAAAATCTTAAGCACAATCATGTCAACTAAGTTACATGCTAAGAAGCTCAGGTTATAGATAACTTTTGAAAACAAAGGGGAAGAAAAAAACAACATATGATAAATAATCTATGACAGTTGACAGGAAAATGCACCATAGAAGAAAAAAACTACTATGGTTACACATACATGTGGGTGGGTTACATGCCCCAGTATGCCATGATACTTAGGGTCTAGAGGAAGTAAACTGCTTACTAATATAATGATAAAGCTTGGAAATATTACATGGTTCACAGGGCCTTGTAGTCCCCTTGAGAAATGCAATGCACTCTCACAAAAATTGCCAATACTACCACAATAGATAAGGGCTTGTAGCCTGCTAAAGGAATAATAACAGGAAACACAATCTCAATAAACACATGCCAAGATCAATTCCTATCACATTGTTAAAAAGATTACATAATTTATGAGTTGGTAGATAAAACTACCCAACAACATGATCATTAATCAATAATTACATGAAAAAGATTTGATATCTAACCTTACACGATAACAATTAAAATTCATCACAATAACATATTTATTGGCTTGAAATGTAATCATTTTAACAATTTGATCCAATGGGATTGCAATAAATAAAATCATAGAAAACAATTGTCATTCAATGAGTGTACCACATGGGAATAAGTAGTTGAAAAAGAACAATTCACAAAATACCTAGAAAGAATAAAAAATCTAGATTCACCTTGGATTATAATGCAACCAGTTGCATGATCCCAAATCTTTTCACAATATTGTGGAGGAGGAAAGAGAAGATTTATTTCTCCATCACCCCTTTCCATTGCTCCATATCTTTCCTAACTATCTATTCTCATTGGTGGTGGTTTTACACCCGCAATCTGTCAAGGATATTTTCACACGAGTCTCATAATTTATCTAGTAAATAAACAATTAAACTATATATTAAAACAAACTTAATCCAACTACTCAAAATCCTCTTAGGTGGGTTGTGGTCAAGCGGTTATATCAAAGCACTTTTAGTGCACAAAATTGGGTTCAAAACCACCCGAAGACATGTTACTGAAGTAATATGGCCAACGAAATTATCTACCTCATCCAAAAGTGGGTGGAATTCTTAACAACCTTGATGGCCATGGTTGTGGCATGTCTCAACAAACGAGGAGAGATGGAAGTATTGGATGAATTTAATGCGCCAAAGGAGTTATCTACACCATCAAAAAGTGGGTGGAAGTCTTAGCAACCTTGATGGCCCATGGTTAAGACCTATCTCAACAAATAAAGAAAGATGAAATATTGGATGAATTTAATGGAAAAGATACCCTTGGTCATGGCTTCTAAGAAAACATAGAGCCCAATTCATTAGCAAATTTCCATTTTTCAACTGCAAAAAATAATATCACAACATCCTAAACTAGATGGAAAAATACCTTTGCTATTGTAGTCATCAAGTCATGCATGGAATGTGTGGCCTCGTATGATTCAAAGAAAGATGCCTATTCAAACTTTTCTATGGCACTTACATACACCTAGGAAAAAGTACATTCAATCATCTCTGAATAAAAGATGGAAATAAAGTAGAAATATCAACTATGGTGTTAATATTAATACCAACAAAAATTTATTATTGGCTAAAAATGAATGTGTTATGCACGCAATAGTATTAGCTCCTTTTCTTGCAGAAAAAAGACAACCGATTAGATCAGTTGAAGGGCGAGAATTGATGCTAACTGACATCTAGGGAAATTTGGGAAGGCCAACACACCCTCAAATTATTAATTCAATAAATATTGGAAGGTTTAAGCCCTCGTCCAAATGCTAACAATATGAAATGAAGGGCCTCAAAAGAACCCCACCCATATCAAATACTTAAGAGCTTAGTTAATAATATTATAACTTTTCAACCATATTGAAGCTCCAGCCAACCATGTTTGGAAACACCCATTTTCAAGAGCATATGCCTTAAAAAATTTACATCTAACTTCACAAAACTAAATTGCTAATTAAGTCAAGGTGTTAAGATGCTTTGTGCCTCAACAGAAAACACATGCATTGAAATAATTATTCTGAAAGGAAAAACTCAAAAATTCCAATCAAAATTTGGCACAGACTTTTGCTTAAATATGTACCAAATAGTGCATATCCATGACAGATTAGATCCTTCAAGGATTCAAAACCAGAGATAAACCCACCTTCACATGGTTGTGAAGGGCTTTGGTGTCCACCTCACCAGAAAGAGTAACAAAAATTTTAGGCCTCCACTCCTTCTAAAGTAGTGTATTTTCCCTTCCATAATTATTGAGGCTCCCCTTAACTGTTGTTAGTGGGTCCTGTTAACACCCAGGTTGTTCCCTTTGACTCCAAGGGAATACGGCCGGGGGAACCACTAACCAATCTTTGGATTACAACTTCTAGCCCAGCTGTAATCAGAGAGGGCTCTCTCTTTAAGGTTTGTCTCTGTTCTGTGGATATTTTAGGCTAGTTATGAAGTAAGGGTTTTGGTTTATGTTTGGTTGAAAGGATGTCTTTCTGTACCTAAAGTGGAAATCTGCAGATAATGTTAGTCCATTGGGAAATGGAGTCTGTGGCTACTGGTTTTTTGAAATCTTGAGTTGAGCAGCTGAAATTACAGGGCCATTAGAATACTTCATAAAACAAACTTGAAATTATGATGGTGAAATGTAAATAACCAGTGAAAAGCAATTAAGAATTTTCCACTAAGCTGGGGTGTGGGAAAGAGATATATTCCTCAGTAGCAAACTTGAATTCCTGAAACAATAATCACTGTGAAAGATATAGTGTGAAAGGGCAACAATTAAGAATTACACCTTTATTACTATAACTGAATAAAACATTTATAATAGCTTAGATTGAGTTCAGGGTAATATGTGATTAAATCCTGGAACTATTCTTTTTCCTTGCCACTAACTGTAAAGCAAAGAAGCATGAAAGAGATATGAAAAGATAACAAAACACATAACGAAGAGTTTTAGGGAAAACTTATTGTGCCATGAAGTACGCAGGAATCCTGTAACATTCAGCTAAACACCACAATGCATCAAACAACACAGAGCTTTGGAAATTCCATTGGCTTTTGTATTACTTCTCTGAGAATTTACAGCAAAAGAACTCTAGAAGAGAAATCAACAACCACCCCTGCAAACTCATGCGAGGGGGAATATATACAAATGTTTCAAAAAATATCTCAGGCATTGAGTCATCTGAGAAATAAATATCTTCACCAACTCGTACAGGAAATAGCAGATAAGAAGTCATTGCAGCTTTCAATACAACATGAATGCTCTTTAATTCTGTCAGAAGACTTAATGACCTTTGGAGGTCATTGAGTCAGTTGAACACTTTGTTATAAATGATGAATGACGTGTCTTTGCAGCTCTGCCCTCCTGTAGCTTTTCGGCCCTGTCACCT
>APFE031469151.1:0-16989 GCA_000404065.3 Pinus taeda
TTTGATGGGTAACCCCTACACAATCAATTGCCTTAGGTGTTTTGTAGGGTGTTGAATCCATATATATTGTAAAAATGCCAGTTTAAATAACACAAATCAAGATTTCACCTCAAATTAAAAACAACTCCTTATTAATGTATTGCTTCAGTTTTGTAAGATATATATTAGTTTTATAAAGATATTTTTTAGTTTTTTGGAAAAATCTCTCATACCACTTGAGTATAAATTGGTCAATATTATCTCACCATAAATAATATCTTTTGATTTTTAAAGAACATTTTTTTTATCATTGATTTTTAATAAAATAGTATATTTTAATAATAAATATTAAATATAAGTTATTTATTATGACAATTCAAAATTATTAATGTATTACTATTTTTCCTTAAAATTCATGTATTGTTTTAATTGATATTATGTCACCGCTTTTTAAAATAAAAGTTCATTAGTAAGTTAAGTTTTGGCTTATATCAGTGCTTATTTTCCCTATTACATTTTCTATTTATTTCTAGTTAAGAAGGGATTTAAAACACTTGTAGGAAAGAATTCATTTTGTTTGATGGAAGGTTTTCATGGAGTCTAAAACGTAGTTGAAGGTGTCTCCTCCTTTTATTCCTTGTTAATTGATATTTCCTCTTTCTATGGATGAATGTTGCATCAATCGTTCGAGCCTATGTTCTTAACAAACTTCTTTTCGACCATATTTCGCAGAGATTGAAGAGCTAGTTCAATGTGGGCACAATAATGATTAATCTCGTGGAAGGAGTCCTCGAGGTTGGTGCATTGGTGATATAGGAACCCAATTTTAAGGAGCACTGATCCTTCCACTGATTGTGCAAAGCTTTGACCTATTCCAGTTCTTCTTGAATGGAATTTCAGTGAGAGCAACAATGATTTGGATCCATGGATCAAGGATCGGGGGAACTGGAGGCACTGATCTTAGAAATAAATGCAGATGGCACAAAGTCTTGCGGGAGTGCAAAGAGAGAAGGAGAACTACATAAAAAATAAAGGAGGCCCACAACAAGGAGAAAGGCAGAGACAGGGGCAAGGAAGTGAAGTAGGAGGAGGATGCTTGGAAAGAGGCAGCATAATAGTGCAAGGAGGGTAAGAGGGAAATTTAAGGAAGAAGGAGAACAAAGAAGAAGCACGTGAACCATAAGGAATATCAAGCTTGGATATGTGATCAGAGAAAGAGATGAGGGATACGAATTCAAGGAGGGGCTCCTATTCGCTTGGGAGTTGGAGCATTGAATAGAAGAGATATGTTGGAGATTTTGAATGAGAGAGTCCACAGATGGGAAGGGATAATTTTTAGAATTAGCAGAGGTCCTTTGATGCGTGTGAACCGAAATGACATTAGGTAATAAACTTGATGGAGATCTCCCAATTGATCATAACCTCTCCTTGGGGTCTGCAACAAGATTTATTTTCTAATTCACCAGCTCTACCATTATTTCCTTTGAGGACATGATAATAAGAGATCTCTCCTAGATTCTTCATTTGTTGTTGAATTCATGAAAAAATTTTCCCAATTTCAACATTCTTTGGGGTCAATCTTTTGACCATCTGATGAATGAGGATGGTTGAGTCACTAAACATGATCAGATTCATGAAATTTCGATCACATAGAATCTATGCACCCAACAAAAAATCATAGCCCTCAACTCTGTTATTGGATTCAGTCCCCAATCCCCAGTCAAAAGAAATGGACACCAATCCCATATGATAATAAAAAATGACACCTCCAGCACCAGAAATAGCGGGATATGATTTGGATGCTCCATAAAAGAATAGACAGGGCCTCTTGAGATATTTTCACCAGTCTTTGAAATCCTAGCCTTTCATATGAATCTTCCATTTATCTCGACCGAGGGTATTTCTCCTGGGTAAACAAATGAGGTTGGGGGATTGATCCAGAACAAAATTGAAACAATGTCACTCTTCATCTTGGAGGAACTTAATATAAATTTTGTTGTTCCCTTTTGATAAAATGGTTTCCATTGAAAGGCTCCATGATTTAGCCAAAGTTTTCGTGATTTCAGGCTTTATGTTTTGGAAGATAGACATATTCCTTGCTAACCTGAGCTGCCAACAAAAGTAAGCTAGAAGGAAAGTCTAAAACTGTTTAACCATGAATTTGTTTTTGAAGGAGTATGGATAGTTGGATTTCCAATTGACAAAGATGTCAGATAAACTAAGATTGGAATTAACATGGACTTGGAGGGGGCTTACTAGGTTTCCCAATAATTCATTGAGAATTTGCATGTGATGAATAGATGGTGAATGGTTTCCTCAACATTAGAACATAATGGGGGAATATAGGAGCCGTATATGCCTCATTTTCTGAGATTATATGATGTGATAATTTTCCCTTTAAGCATAGTCTATATGAATACTTTGATATTAGGGAGGCTTTCAAATTTCCAGACTATTTTCCAAAGAGTTCAAACATGTCGTTAATCAAGATCCTCTTGGAGTTTTCCATATCTAGATTTAACTGAATAATCTCTTCCGATTGGTTTCCATTTGAAGTTATCTTATTTCTTGAAGCAAATTGGGGTCACTCCCTTAAGGTGGTGAATAAGAAGGTTCCACTACTAGAGAAGCTCAGGGGGGAATTGCAGGAGAATTCCATCCTTCCCAAGAATTGTCATGATTATTCCAGGAGGAAATTTTATCAAGGTTTATAATGTCTTTGTTTTTAAGCCAAATCATGAGATGTTGTATTTCTTGTAGTGAAAAAAGAGATGGATTACTCATGATTCTATCCATCCAGATGTTTATGTCTTATCCCCCCGAGGGATTCTTGAAGTATTGGCTTGGAGTACGGGTAGAGATTTTTTACAAAGCTTCCATATTTGCGAGCAAGGTCTGGTAGGAAGCTGAGAGGAGAGAAGGTGGTGTCAAGAAGTGTTGATGTATTTATGTTCTAATACATTCTTCCACCATGAAGCTTCTCCCATAATGAACCTCCATATGAGTTCTTCTCCGAGAGCAATATTCATCAATCCAAGAAGCCGGATGGAAATTCCTCTTTTGTCATAAGGAGCTGAAACTTGAAACTAGAGTACTAAACTGAATTTCTTGGTCTTTTATTTACCTCCCTACCAAAGAAAAATTCTTTTGATTAGTTGAATTTTCTTTTGAATCCTAGTTGGAGCTTGTATAATTGAGTATTGCTATAAGGAGAGGGAAGAGAGAATACATTTAATCAAGGTTATGCTCCTAGCCAAATTAAGCCATTACATTCCCCAATTCTACATTTTCTTCTTCATTTTGTCTATAGCTTCTGTCCATACCTTAGACTTCATGGTACCTTTTGATATTGGAAGTCCTAAATGCTTGAAATGAGACCAATTTGATTTGAAATGGATACCAAATATTTGAGAAATACGTTCAAGAGTTCGAATAGGGGTGTTCCATCCAAATATACTTCTCTTTACATTATTGAAAAGACCACCCAAGGCCTCCAAAAATTGGTCCAATATGGATTGTTGAGGAGGTAAATCCCCTCTGCGGACAGAGGCGATCCCTACTAGCCCAGATTGGGTCTAGCAACAATCATCAAACATTATAGCACAAGTCCCTAATTGCAAATTAATAGACCAGTGATGAAGGCCTATTTGGATTCCAACACTAGTGCTTGTAGAAGAGGTGGTGCTCCCATTCCTTTGCTCCAGCAGATCACAATCCCCACGATCTCCGTGAATAGACACCTGCACATACAAGAAACGACACAAACACAAGCATAAAATCCAGCGTATGCAACTATATATCAGTCAGAAAGGATATAACTCATCATCATCACAAATAACAATAAGAGTGGAACCATAACCAATAGTCGTTCATTAATAATAATCAAAGAAGAATACAACCAAGTTCTAATGCTAGATTCTCCTTTGGCTGGGTAGTCAACAACACATGTCTCACAAAGCTTGTTGGGAGTAGGGACAAGCCTCTCTCTCTTTGATTATTGGACAATAATCTCCTTGCTTGGATTTGGTATTATGGGAATTAAGAAGGCTCTTGTAGCATGAAGCTCTTGGAAACTTGACAATTCTGAATCTCTGGAACTAGCTTGCTAAGGAAAATGGACAAGCTTTTATAAATGGAGGAAGGGGAATTTGGATCATCAACAATAATCATGGGATTGGCCATATCCCTAAGGAAGCTTCCATGAGAGGTGGCAAACCACTTCCCCTCTATGGAAATCCATAGCCAAACCACCCAACTCAAGATAGATGCAGTCCAGGAATTTGTTAGGATGAAACTTCCGCCATTTGTTTATTAAAAAACACCACTAATTATGGTTGGTGCGGGTGCAACTCTATGACAGAGTGTCAACTGGCACACCCTCTTTGGAGGATTTACCCCATTGGCGTGAGGGCTGCACGATGGGACCGCACCAATGGAAAAAGGGCTATTTTTAGGGTTTTTAGCAGGAGATGTCTTCAGGGAAAATAAAGCTCATGTTCAGGGGAATGTAATCCAAGTGTTTGTAGGCCATGTCACTTATCATAGGTCCCGGAATGAGTCCTCCAAGATGTGCGAGAGGGGTAGCAAGGATGGTGACAAATTGTTGTGTAACAGATGCCCCCTAAAGCATGAGGCCCGAGAGAGAGAGAGGGGTGAAATGGTTTACGAGAACATGTCCAACCGAAATCACTGCCACCGGAAAACCTACATGGATAAGTACAATTGATATCTCAAATACATGATATATGTGGTATGGGCGCAGCCATCCATAGAAGAGTACACAATAATCTAGATCCAAGGTATGGACACAACTATCCAGTGAGGATCGATAAATAGACTCAGGCATGGTCGCAGCCATCCAGTGAATGAGTCATGTAATAATCATAATAATCCACAAAATCACAGCCTAGATCCCAACAGACAAAATGCAGGATCTTGCGCTCCATCTCGATCGGAATAAAGTACAAGTTCAAGCATGCGAATATAGGAGTCGAAGTTGAACTTGCAGGAACATCCTCTGATTACCAGCCAATGATGAAAATTGTTAACAGACGTGAGAGGTACCACCAATAATGACAATGGCCCTCAAGGTACTATAGGTACAATCTACGGCATGCGGATCAGTGAGCCGACGTCGAACACCAGTAGAATCATTCGATCAGAGGCCAATGATGAAAACCTCGCATCGAATGTGAAGAACCTTCCATTGAGGCATGCAGGCTCTAAGGCACCAGCAAGGAGTCTCTAGATCAACTTCTTGGATAATGAGCTGAAGTCGACAGGAAGTGACCTTGATTGAAGGTGGGCCATAGTGTTTGCCACATCATCGACGTGAGACAGAGGAAGGTAATGTTTTTGTGAATCAGGATTATATGAGTTATCAGAGCGAGGTCGATATTTTGCAGAGGTCAAATTCTCTTGAACATATTGGTGGCACAACAGTGGACTTGGTAGTATTTGACATCAATTGATGAGAGGTCATGGTGACAAGACAAAGAGCAGATGAGAGGTCAAATAGGATCACTTAAACCCACGGAGGCAAGTGAAAAATGAGATGAGATGTCCCCACCCAGACACGAATGCAGACAAGTGCCATGTTCAAGAGCGACATACTGCCGACACGACAATGATTTTGGTATTATGTTCCCCACCATTTCTGGCGAGTACCCTAGTTATTTTTATTAACAAGCTTGACGAGGATAGCATAAGCTTGTAAAGCGTCATTTCGACGGAATCCAATGTCATCAAGTTTTAAAGAGTCTGATAAAGGAAGAACTCAGCGCCTTTTCATGTTTAGAGAGTTTGAAAAGACAACAGAAAAGTAAACTCCAGGAGTGTCCTTTTTCGTAAAGTTGTGTCTCTCGAGCCCGAAAAAGTATAAAAAAATGCTCGAAAGAACCACCTGACCATTACGATCGAGGAGTACTTTTCATGATTAGTGACTTCGACCTGAAAAAGTAAAAGGCGACCGAAATCACGTCGTTTTGTAACTGTTAACGAGCCTGAAATGACAAGGGCCTGATGATCTTTTCGTCTTTACACAGTCAGAAAAGAGTTTTAAAGACGACCGCCTCTTATTTATGTTTAACGAGTCAAGAGGAACAACTCGGCAATCTTTTCATATTTAGAGAGTCAGAAAAGAGCAGAACGATGACTCCATAATGACTTTTTCATGTATTTACCGAGTCTGAAAAAGTATAAAATATAACTCATTTCACTGTCTAAGTCGCAAAAAAACCTGTTGCTGCACAAAAAGCAAGTGTAAAACTCATTTTCGACATATTCATAAAAAATGACTTTTAAAACCTATTTTGAGTTGAAAAAGTTATAAGTATGTCAAAATGGTAAAAGCAAAATTATTTTTTACCTTTTACCTCATTGAAGAGCAGCAGTGGTCCGTTTGGTGTGCGAACTTCGGGCGGCGATTGTGACAGATCCATGCGACCATTTAGAGCTTCGTCAGTTCCAGGTAGGAGGCACTTCCCAACACCATTTTAATCCATTTTTTTATGTTTTTCTTTTTCTCATTTGATCTTTGTGAAGGGATTTTGAAAAATTAGGGCCACGCCCATTGGCGCGGGTATCGGGCACAGACCCACGCCAATGGGCCTTTATACGCCAAAGGCCCACGCCAATGGGCACGACTGTTTTAAAAACAGTCGCACCAATGGCCGAAGCGCATTTTTTCCTTTAAATTTCAAAATTTTAAACGATTTAAATGCATTTCCCAGCCTACCAAAGATCTAATCAAGGTTTTTTTTGACCGTGTGGATGTAGGCAACTCAGCAAAATGGTGGTTGAATGAAAGAGAGGGAGCACGATAGAGTGGACGAATTGGCCATGGAAGATGAAGTTTGCATGGATGCCCTCAAGAATTGTGGGCTGAAAAAATTCTTCCTTACACCTTACTTACGAGCTCAACCCGAGCTCTTACAGTACTTGATCAGCCTTTAGGACGAAAACGAGCAAGTGTTCCGATTGAGAGACAAAGAATTAGAACTGGATGTTTCTGACATCTATTTCATCACGGGATTGTCACGCAGAGGTCCAATGCCCATATTGACAGGGAGCAGACCATCTGGAGAGAAGATGGGCAAGGTGATGGAACGTGTGTGCCCAGGGGCACAATTCAGATCCGAGAGTTCAAAGGTGGATATTGCCACCATTCAGGATCTAACACTTAAGGTGGTGTTATTTACCATCACGCGGGTTGCGGGGGCGCAGGCACCCCACGAGGCAACAAAAAACTAACTCTTATTGGCCACAGAGTGTCTGAATCCCACTATTTTTGATTGGGCCACAACAGTGACTGCAAACATGAAAAGACAGCTTACGAAATGTAAGCAAGGCAAACTGAAACAGTTTGGCTATGGTTCTATCCTGGTAACGTTCATTCTGGAATGATTACCAATCTTTCAGGGCGAAGGGGCCATCGTAGCTCATCCAGTGCCACGAGAGCCGAGAATGGCTCACTGAGTAGCATTGATGCCCAGAGGGGGAGGAGGCCAACAGATGTCCTGGAGGCCAGAGTTTTTTGGGTGGCTCTGTCGTCAGCTGATCGTGGTCGAATATTGGCCATATGCAGGGACTGACTTCATTGGTGACCCAAATCTCCCACTGCGAGAGGGAGATGAGTGGGATGAAGAGCTGGGTATGATCTCTTTTTGATTTTATGTTTTATGATTTTTTTCTTTTGTTAATACATGTTCGTTCTAACAACAATCATATGTGTATGCAGATGTTGGCCTAGAGAGACCAGCCGGCATGTCTCATATCTCACAGAGAAACCAGCCTGCAACTGACCCTCAGGAAGAGGGTGTCGAGGGAGGGGAACTGATCCAGAACCTCGAGGGAATTGCTCGGGGGATTCTGAATTATGTCCGGCTGGCGGTTGTCCCACTAGCGTATAAGAGGCATACAGTGGGAGTGCCTAGTCACATCCACCATCTCCTGAGACGCCTAGTGCATGCGGTGACATGCTATCATGAGCACCACAGGGATTAGACATCTAGGGTTTATTTTCATGCATATTTTTTTTGAGAGACATGTCGTCTCCGAATGTATTAAGACGAACATGTATATTTTTTTATTGTGATGCACGCTGTGCAAACATTTCGACATATATATATATATATCTACATATGCTTATGGTTTATTGTGTTTTTTATGCTTCTTTGTTGTTTTAATTACATGTTATGCAAATGTCTGTCTAATACATAATTGGCTAATGCATCTGTTAACGTATTTAATCGTCTTGGAATATGTTGATATGTGATGAAATCAAAATTCCTTTCCAACAACTTAACACGTAGATATAGCCTTAGAATTCGATGGTCTCTGACGTAATATCTCCCATTGAGTTGGTGGACAACAAGCTGAGAATCCAGGTTCACAACCAATGTTCGAATACCGAGATTGATCGCCTCGGTCAGTAACTCAATAACAACACTATACTCAACAACTATGTTTGTGGTACAACCTAGACAAACCCCTTGAAGGTCTACTAGCTCACCATGAGGATCGTAGGTCACCCATGTCGCAGAAGACAGGTTGCGTGTACTGCGGGAGGCACCATTAGCGAAACCAATGTAAGGCGAACCAAACATCTATACAAGAAGAAAAAGGACACAATAAGCGGCAATCACGCCGACACACCAAGCCAAAAACATGAAAACATGCACACACAACACACCTACTAAAGCACATGTATGTACAAAATAGAATGCCTGGAATTCATGCATAATATTTTTTCAAGTAAAGCCCATTCCAGGGCTTATCCAGGGGATTCCCTTCGTAGTCAATCAGCTCATAGGCCCCTTTTTGTAGAACTCTCTTTACAATATAAGGCCTGTGCCACATAGGCTCAAATTTGCCTACCCCCAGCTTATCATTGGCTTGATCGTAGAGCAGGACCAAATCTCCCTCGACAAAAGAACGAGGATGTACACTGTGATCGAAGAGAGTTTTCACTCTCTTCTTCTGTGCTTCTATAGCTAGAGAGGCTAGTCGACGAGTCTCGTCTAGCCGCTCCAGGTAAAGAAGGCGTTTCTCTACCAGAGTAGTGTCGGGGAGTAATTTGACAGATAATTTTAAAGAAGGGATCTCGTACTCGATGGGAAGGGTAGCCTCCAGTCCATAAACCAATTGGAAAGGAGTGAAACTAGTGGCATCCTCACAGAGGTTCGGTAGGCCCACAAGGCAAAGAACAACATCAAGTGCCAGTTGGACTTGTGCATGCCAATGGTTCGTTGAAGCATTGTAACTAGAACCTTGTTGATGGCTTCTACTTGGCCGTTGGCCTGAGGATAGTATGGAGTCGAGCTATTGTGCCGTAAGCCCAACTGGGTTGTAAGCTCAGTCATCATATGATTATGAAAATGCTTGTCGTGTTCAGTGACGATGGTCCGAGGGACTCCGAACTGTGAAATAACATGATTAAATAAAAATTGCGCCGCTGTGTGACCGTCTTCAGACAATGTGGGCATCGCCTTGGCCCATTTTGTGAAGTAACCAATGGAAACGATGATATAGCCATGCCCCCCGGCCGAGCGAGGGTTACAGGTCATATAATCAATGCCCCATTTTGCAAAAGGGCCGACGATAACAACAGGGTGCCGTGGAGAGGGAGGCACACGCATCTTCCGTTGGTAGATTTGGCACTCGTGACAAGAGCGGACAGTAAGAATGCAATCCTTAAAGATGGAGAGCCAAAAGTAACCAGCGCGGAGGATTTTCTGAGCAGTAGCATATCCGGACATGTGACCACCACAGGTGCTAGAATGGAAGTCATTTAAAACTCGCTCAGCTTCCTCGAGTGTTAAACATCGGCAAAGAACAGAGTCAGCGCCGAGACGGTACAGGGTGTCCCCAACAATGCGATATGGTTGAGATTGATGGCGAATCCATCGTCGAGCATCCTTAGATGTCTCGGGATGAAAAGAGGACGTCTGTAAATAGACAATGATATCCCCGTACCAGGGATCGAGGGTGCTAATTAAGAAGAAGGTTTCGTCTGGAATATGGTCCTCTAACTGAGAGGGCGCGGTGAGAGATGGCAAAGAGCACAATAATTTAGCAAAGACGAGGGATTTATTGGACTTGGCAGTATTGAATTCCAAGTCGAACTCTTGGAGGATAACAATCCACTTCGATTACTTGCCCCCCAACAGCTGACATGACAGGATTTACATCATTGGGTTGCAATCAGAAATCACTGTCGTAGTACGCAACAAGATATAATGGCGGAAACATTGGACGGCACAAATGGCGGCCAATGCCAACTTCTCTATGTGAGCGTATTGAGATTCCGTATCTAATAAATTGTGACTGAGATAATAAATGATGTGCTCGATGTCATCATCATCATCTTGAATGAGAACCATGCCAATAGTGGTATCGGCAGCGGCCAGATACAAAGTGTAATCACGATGGTAATTAGGAGGACGCAACAAAGGGGCGGAAACAAGGAGAGCCTTGAGGTGCTCAAAGGACTCTTGAGCAGCGGCATCCCAACGAAAAGGGGTGTCCCGCTTTAGTAACCACGTAAAACCCTTGGCTACCTCGGCATAGTTCGGAATTAAGTGTCGTAAACTGCACCTAAACTGGAACTAAGGAAGGCACATCACATTATGGATTAAAGCTTGGACTCCAGTTATCCAAATACAGCCCCTAGAACCCCATGAAGTATGGACTCCTCTCGAACACTAAATCTCTGTCTACCTTGTTCTCAAAGTAAAAATTTTAGAATCCTTTGCCATAAAAAGATGAAATCACCTCTTCTTTGATGACAGGTTTCTAGTTCTTCTCTATCCAGGATTTAACCATTTGAGGAGACAACCAAAGATCCATGAACTAGCCAATAAGACCCCCGTCTGGGAGATGCAAAGCATGAGAATGGGCTTGAGGAGGTGTTGACGGTGTTAGACCAGCCAACATGTTAGGGGATCTCCCTAGTAAGAATTCCTAATTAGACCTCAGAATATTTGGTGTAGGAGTCCCAACAGTGGGTCATATAGTAATGCCTTGATCGCGGTTTTTCACAGAGGCAAGTAAGATGTCCCTATTGGTAGCAAGAGTGTGACAGTTGCAGTGAATCAAGGAAGGTGCATGAGCAGTTCTAACACATGGAGGGTGAGGTGAGTGCACCCCTTGGAAACCTGTGATAACACAGAGTTAAGAAGGGAACGCATGAGAAAATATGCATCACAACATAGATGGAAAGCTAGCTAGAATTCCAAAGTGATGGTTAAACCAACAACACATTTCAGAAAGATTCATACATACATATGTAGAAATAACTACACATACACGCGTAAGCAAACAAATTCATATATCATTTAGAGTACTAAAGATAGCTGAGATACAATAAAACATGTGCATGAAACATGATGGCTCTATTATATTAAGAAGTGTAAGTTCCATTCATATAATACATCCATGTCCAACCACTAGTTTTGACAGCGGAACCTTACAACCACAATTGCCTACTACTCCAAAGAGATATACTAGCTTTGCACAGTGGAGAAGCCAAGGCACGTTACAATACTGTCCAAGCTTTCTCTAAGATAGTCATATCAGAAGCTTGGCTGATCAAAAGCCTATATAATGAGTTATGAGGGACTATTTATAGCAAAGTGTGGGGTGGCCCTTGACATTCCCATTTGTGACAGCTCATCTACCCTCATGAATCTTCATCTACTCTATGATTGTTACATCCAACTATCGACACTTGAACTTAAACATGACAAGATGTTACATTATAATGCACATGTACCCATGCGAGACAAAATGGCTTGAGCAAGCCATGCAAGACATCACTATGGCTTGGACAACTATTGGAAGACCAGCTCTTTGACATCCTCATGATGGTTGACAGTAGCAAACTGATGCCAAGCTTAGTAGTCTGCGATGGTGTCTGTGTACTCCAAGGTGACATCTTTCTGGAACCTGACTCTTGCCTCCATAGCATATGGGTACACTAATCGGGCTCCTCTGTCCAACTCGTCTGATAGCATGCGCATCATTATCTTCAATGTGACTAGACTAGCAACATACTTGTGCATGGTGTTTGCATTGATTTCCAAGTCTGAGCTGGTGGCTATGCGCATCAACTCATCAAAGTACAAGTCAAGCTCTGGTCAGACCTGTGCCTTTGTCTTCTCTTGGGTGAGAGTCCCAATAGATGGGATCGCCTATGCACACACAACAACATCCATACTCTTGCATACATGTGCATGGGAAGCCTATAGACTAGTAATGAGCTGCGAGAGCTCTTCATAGTTTTGGATCTGACTCCAAATGCATGCCTTCAGCTTGTCTGCTCTGGGCTTCATCATCTTAGGCAAGTGAAGCGAGGCTCGCTTGTATCTCATCGTCCATGTTTGCATGTAATCAACAAAAACATGCACGTTTGACAGGATACGTGCTCTTCTAGCACATCGCTATTGCCAATTGTTGAGATGGACAACTGCCTTATGCACGGTACCAAACTTGGAATACAACGCCCACATGATTGTGTCAAGGGACAATACTTCATCCAATACTACCTTCTTCAATTCTAATCAGGTGAATGTTGTAACTAACTCTCTTCCTTTCTTGCTCGTCCATATCTCTTTAGCCATTTACTCATTCTCAGCTATCAGGAAGCGACCACGCAAGCTAGTGGCTTCAACATATGCTATAGTAGCATCGACCAATGCTACTGGATGTTTGCACATGTCAAACACGATCACTCATTCCTAGAACTGCGCAGGAGATGTGTGATCATCCAGAGTTGACACTCTACGAGATTGCTCAAAGCTATGTTGAGACTCATCGAATGAGATGTTGTGCATCTCTCTTTCCAGGTGATCTCCAAGTATTTCAGTATCTCCTTGGTTTCTTGGGACTTTCTCCTCTTCTGGATGTGGTGAAGTTGGTGGGTCGACCTCTTGGTGGTGAGGCATGAGGTCGATGTCTTTCTCTAACTCCTATTGCTCCAGATCTGTATCCATCTGTTCAAGTGTTTTCTCTATCTCTCGAGTGAAGTCCTTCTCCTATGAGGGTTCACCCTATCTGCTTGATGTTAGTTGTTCTGCTAAGTCCACTACCTATATGGGCACGGTTTCATCTATCTATACATGTTGCACCCTTGTTGTACATGTTCTTGTTGTGCTTCCTTATCCTATCTGTGCAACTCTTGTTCCTTCTGAAGTTGCTCCTTAAACTCATGAAACTCCTTCTTTGTTTCCTCCATTCTCTGTTTCTCTCTTTACCTTTGCACGTTTCTTTTGTCGCGTTATTTCCCCTTCGCCTCTATTGCTAAAGCTACTTTTTGTACAAGTGGATCTTCTTGGAACTTATAGCTTTGATTTTCCTCCATGCGGTCAACAAATTTCCTCTTGCCCTTGTTGCACACTAGTATGTTCACCTCTATTATTGCTGCTTCTGGTGCTCTACGGGATGCTACTTCACGCTGCTTCGCTATCCATTCCACAATGAGGCTGACCATTTCATTGAGTTTGGAGGAGTTGTAACAATATCTCCATGGGTCCTCCTCTGCCTAATGACATGCCCTGTGGATTCAATTGAACTATACTCTCATGCAGTGATATTTCACAAGACAATGCAGGTCATACAAATTGTAACTTTGGAGGTCGAATGGATATTTCTTCATCTTATCTGTTTCGACATCCACATGCTTGAAACTCTGTATCTCGTATAACCCGATCCACAATGGAATAGTGGGCCAAGGTGCCTTCTTCTTTAGGTAAAACCTAGTTGTCAATCCTGTTGAGATGTGATATGATACTTCCTGCATGACGAGTTTGTCCAAGGAAAACTTTTGTAGAACATGCAGAGGCTTCTCCATGTTGTACATCCGTATGAAGGTGCCGAACGATGAGGCATACCAATCAAATATGTTGATCAGTGTCTCCATTGCTACCTTCGACATGCGAGATGGATCCTGTTCGAATATCATCTTGTCAAGCAGGGTGACAAAATGATTGGACAACCGTATGATAACTCCTTTGAATCTGCATTTGAACAACATCTTACAATAAGTGTTCACATCAGTCTCCATCAGTGTCCATGCCCACTTAAAGCCCGGGAACTCCTATCAGGCACAAATTGCATCCAAGATGTAGGTGCACATGTAGATTTTTGCTTGCATACCTTTAGGCGGCTATCAAGTCCTTGTTACCTGTTCCTTCAAATGATGAGCCAACATGTCAAAACAGTTGCATGCTTTGCCTTCTCTAGCCAGTTGGTCCAACGTGATCACCCAACTCTGTGGGAAGGTTTTCGTGCTTTCTTGACCATACAGACAACATGCAAAGATGACCAAGTATTGATATGCCTTCTGCAGTATCTTCGTCTTGTAGATCTAGTTGGGTGTCATCCTAAATTCAGTCGACTCCTTCACTGAGTTCTTCAAGGTATCTCTAGAGTTGGCATTGCTGCTAGGTAAGCTGAAGGGTGTCTCCATCATGATCACGGGCTTCAACATCTGATAGATCTCATCATAATCCTGTGCCCTGAAGGTAGCAATCTCTGTCGCGTTGATACTGCTCAATGTCATCGTCTCAGGATCAATGTGTGAGACGATCCAATGTATCATGTCCACGCATGGGAGCACGAGATACCTGCATGCAATATGGTACAAGCCAAACTTGTGGATGTTCACATAGACTTGGCATCTTCGAGGTCTTCCCAAAATGTGCCTACAAATGCATCATTGACCTCTTGCCATTTCAGCTTGATGTCCTTGTCTACAATCACCTTGGTGTCTTCATAGATAAGCAAACTTGTAGAAACTTTCTCAATTGCTGCTCTAGTTGCACTTCTGTCAGTGTCCTTTAATCCTGCTCTTTTGGAGGCCATTGATCTTGAACTGCTAAGAGGCAGACGAACTCCTGCTAGATCTAGAGACAAAGCGACATGCATGGAAAGAAATCTTTCAGTAAAAACCAAAGCAAACTTGAGGAACAACATGAAACATACCAAGGGATGCAATGGCAAGGATTACGAACTTTCTTCTGGGAGGTTGGGAGACTAGCTGCCAGAACTAAGCAAAAGGTCATCTGTATTGTTTGGGGAGGCTAGCTAGCTGCTAGAATTGCACAATGCACAATTTTAGCTGGCAGTGGTTGTAGGCCATATGACTGCATTGCGTAATTTTCTGGGCCAACAAGTACTATCCTTCAGAATTGCGCAATGCAAGACTAGAGAATAGTCACTAGACAAAAATGTGCATTTCCTGAGGGGAAGATAGAGCCTTCCTTATCAGGATTGCGCAATGTTGTCTTGGTGAGGTAGAGTCTGGGCCAAGGCTGTACAAACCCGCCAACGAGCAACTGAAAGCAAATGTGATTGTGAATGCATGGCGATACTGAGTGTAAGTAGGAATGAATGATCATACATGAAAATAGTGAATGAAAGATTCAAAAAATGGAACAACATGCATGTGGGTGAAGCAAGTTGCCGAAACAACGATAATTTGTGCAAAACAATTTCATGCATGCGATAGTAGTTAGATGTTAACGAAAATGAAACAGTGCTAGTAAAAGCTAGTATGCATGTAAACAATAACAAGTGTTCACAGAAATAAAGCAAACAACACTCACATAAGCGAAAACAAAAAAAGCAATAGAAATGCTGCAACAGACAAGTTAGGCTAACTTACCCGTGAATAGTTGAGCTGGATGTGTTGTGGGATGTGAGAGCTCCAAGTTTGATGTGAAGAAATGAGCTCTAATGCATCAAATAACTAAGTTTGAAGTTCACGATGTGCATGCCACATATCTAGGAAAAAACAAGACTTGGAGGAAAAATTCTAAAACGATCTTTGCATGTAACCTTCAGGTGCCAAAAATTGCTCCCTAAAATATAGGGATGCTTTTTGCTATTCTGGGAAAAAGCAGCCCATGCATGCAAGTCAAGTTTCTTGGTCCCGGGTGGAACCGGTCAACTCAACTGCACATGCAACAATCTGCTCAACTGGGAGGGAAAAATGTGCATTTCTTGGAGGGAGTTGGGTTGGCTTCCCAGAAGGTTTGTGCAATTTATAGGTAGAGCAATTAACTGCTGCCTAGGATTGTGCAATTTTTGAGCTAAGCAGACCTAATTGGAGGAATTGCGCAATTTTCTCAGAGAAGCTTGACTGGCAGATTTGCGCAATTCTGGAGCCTTACTTGATTTGCGCAATTTGTTCGACTTGATTTGCGCACCACTATTACTTTATGTGTTTTCTCTTCTCCTTCCACAATGCCAGTCGCCATGAATAATCGTATGGACCACATGGTGGGAAGGTAAAAGAACCTTCCTGTAAGAGGATTGCGCAAAGCAAGGGTTGCCGATATTGGCTTACTGTCCACCATTTGTTCTGACCTGACCAGGAAGAGGCCTTTGGCCGATCCCTCGCAAGTTATATGATTAATTACGGGATCTTCCTCTCGGAAGAAAAGGGAGGAGGTGCATTTCTTCCATGTTTGCGTGTGAAAACAGTAAGCCACACAATGATCTCGAGCCTTTACAGGGATCAGAACTAGTAATGGGCTCTGATTGGCAGGCGACTAAGCCCATTGAGTAGATATAAATTCACTGGATGCAAATATGGCATTCCATTGACTGCACACTCTGCGACATGTACAGATGCATTCAAATGGCATCCACGCCAATATCTTCTCTTGCAGTTCCTTTGGCAGGAAAGAACAGCCTCTGCACCTACTACTCGCGCACTCCATTTCCATCACTTCTCAATCATTCACAGCGACAGATTTTGAGCAAGCCTTAATATCTTCAAAAAAGATGTGTGCCATATTCAGGAATTTTGCGTCTCTTTATAGGGCATTCTAATAAACTAGAATATCTTGTAACAATAAAAGAAAATCAATGTGAATGTTTCCTCAGAAATAAAACCTAATCGTAATGTGAACGTTTTTTCATAAATAAAATCTAACCTAATTTGGTTTTTTTACGAAGTCTTGTTTTTATTAATTTTCTAATAAAATAATTTTATTAAATAAAATA